>CM061051.1:32519328-32774328 GCA_030762985.1 Adelphocoris suturalis
ATGAAATGGTCTACTAGGATTTTTTACACAATCAACTTCAAAGGTTTTGATGACATTTATATAATTCAAGCCTGTATCCATGGGTAAAACTTGTACCAGATCGGAGCCTAAAATCTCATGCATTGAACTGGTACTCGTACCTATGTCGTTGAAAGATAATTAATCTTGGATTTAAGGAAAAAACACTGAAATCATAAGTTTGGTATACAGAATAATAGATAAAAGAATATTCACCATTTTTCTTCTTGACAGAACTGCCTGCAGGTGGAAAGGACGACTGGCTAAGATTTCAGGAATATAGCAGGAGCTGAGGAGGGAGTATGCCCTCGTCGGGTTGAGCTTCAGCATTGATTGCAAAATCCTTCCGATACTCGGTCCTTACCTCTCCGTCTTTCCTCTTAGGAATCCTGCCCTTCCAGTTTCCTGACAAGCAGTGTTGGTTGGTCCTTCGGAAACCTCTATGCGATGATTCGCCGCTCCTATTCGAAGCTCATCTGATTCGGTCGTCGTTTCAATGAGTAAATTTTAGATCAAGATCATCACTAGGAAGATGCAAGATTAGCAATAATGATGTAGCATCATATACTCTTCACGGACCACTAGGACATGTTGAATTTGATAAAAAATTTGCACCGACAACAACGAAGCCGCAATCGTTAACGTTAAAAGACGTCACTTCAAAATCCAAGTTTCCGTTCATATCTAGCATTCTGGTCATGACACCGTGGAGGAAGATTGGCTCCCAGTTGAGAAACTGGCTGGAGAAAAGCGGAGGTACGTTTCCACGCATGGGGGAAAAAAAGATGCACGGCAGGTTGTTGAGCAAACATTCTCTACTAGAGAGCAGGTAAAACGGGCGGTGTGGTATACCCTTTGTAACGGGCTAAAAATATTTGATACCTCGACAGGAGTTCGAACTCGCGTCGCCATTAACAAAGGAAATATACAAATAAAAATTAAAATCAACCTTTAATCAAAAAGACGCTCTAACGACCAGAGCTAAGAGGCCAGGGTGACCAAACCTCTTGACTATGAGAGTTATTTTCCTGGAGCGTAACATTTCCCCGGAGTCAAATACCAGCCGTCTCAGCTGGTTTGGGGTCGGACGAATGACGAAGTGTAACTGCAGGCCGCTGGCTCAGCAGATGCTCGCTGGAACAAGTCAGCAGTCGAGCGAGGTCATTGTCAAGGTGTGTTTTGACTCAAGTGAGTGAGGAAATGAAAGGCAGGAAATGTGATATTTACAGTCTTGTGGCTCGAGAGGGATTTAATTAATTATTGTTTCGTATGATTTCGGGTCCTATTTCGACTGCGCCACTGTAATGGGCTAAAAATATTTGATACCTCGACAGGAGTTCGAACTCGCGTCGTCACAACTACGAGAAATTATTTTCCCGGAGTGGCAACGCTCTATCAACCATAGCTAAGAGGCCGAGGGTGGGGTGACCAAACCTATTCGACTGTGAGAGTTATTTTCCTGGAGCGTAACACCTTGTTGTGTTTAGCGCCCTTATAAGAAACATCAATCGCATACATTTTTCTTGTGGATTTGCACTCAAGAATCAACCTATGTCCGTCAAACTGTGCCTACTCATCATTTTAGAAGACATACCTACAGAGAATTCCTAACTTCTGTAAATTAATATTATCAGCAGAACTGAACTCTTTGTTCATCTTCGACTTTCTTGTCTGTCAAGTCCGTAGACCTGAAGATGCTTAAGCCAGGTCCATACCTGTATCGAATGTCTGTATCGTATCACTGTTGCGAACCGTCAACCAGGGGGGATATTGATCAACTTTCATGGTTTTTTAAAAAAAAAAAAAAAAAAAAAAAACTACCACTAACTTTTATTGCAAAATTCTGAAAAAAAAAAAAAAAAAATTTATATTCTCTAACACCTTAGTTAGGTACACTTTTCTGTATAAAGGTTACCGATTTGATAACTTTTAAATGTATTTGTTTTTAAATTGCAAATGGTCAGTATCACCCCATAATAACTCGATAAAATGTAGTAAAAATCACATTTTTGATGATTCGCTCTATTAGCCATGCTGCATGACAGAATGCTTTGCTTTTTTTAAATTATTGATTGCCCATTAGCATTCTGTTCATCCACAACAGAAGAAAAAACGAAGCAAGTCATTTTTTGCCAACATTATTCCTTGAAAAGTTAATGGGCGATTTATCATCTACCTTCGTGATAATCCCAGTGAACTTCCTTAATATTTTGCCCACCTTGATCTTGACCAAAACATAATCTCCTGCCTATAACATTTGAGTAGTGGGGAGGCATAATTTTAGAGATCAATATCACCCCTAGAAAATACAAAACTAAATTCGATTAGCGATAGATAACAAGAGGTAATAACACTGAAAAAAAAAAAAAAAAAAACTTCGGAATTCTCATCCTTACATTTTTTAAACACAGAATAATATAAATAGTTGCAAATATCAAACTAGTAGTTGGCTGCATTAAAAGCTATAACGACATACTTAATTTTCAAGTTTCCTCCATGTTCACAAAAGTCTTGATAACCACAAAAATAACATGATCAATCGAGTGGGACCAACATGAACACTGAGAAAAGATTCTCCAGAACTCTAAACATGACCTGATTTTCTCATCCTGACAACCACAGAGCACAGCAAACACCACTAACCGAAAAAACCCTACTTGGTCACCTTGATCACCCAGGTTGACAGTATCAAATCAAATCACATGCAACGCCCTCCACTCTAACTATTCTAATTTGAGAAAGTTTTCAGCTGCAAAAACAAATTGGAGTTTGATGTAATAAACTACCTACCTTTTCGCTTTTGGGTCTTCAACTGTCCGCTAGTTACATCAACATCGAAAATTTCAAGTTTCAGCTATTAGTGCACTTTGATTGCCTTGCTATTTTTGGCTATTTTATATTCAAATGAGGAAATTTAACTAAATTAGGCAATGAACTTTTAAGGGACATGCAGCATATGCTGATGCACTAAAAATTATGAATGGAGGAAAATTCAAAAAATGTTGAGAAAAAAAGGGGTAATTCTACTTAGAGTGTCCGCCTACCTATCCCATACCTATTCAATATTGGCTTAGAGAATTTCATTTGAAGTACCTTCTACATACATTTGAACTTAGAAAGAATAAATAACATAATACGGATTATCGGACCAAGATTGTGTAGTGATTGAGGGGCCTGTTGGACCAGACACTGTACACATATACCGGTGTGCGCGCCCCTGCCGACCTGAATTCGAACTAGCATCAACTGGCAATGGAAATAAGCCCCCTTATGGGTAACTCTAACTGTGATTATTCGTTGATTGCTAAATTCCTCCGTGGTGTCAACATGTCTGATTATTAAGTCGGGAAACCGAGTTCGATCCCAAGCACGGTACATTTTATTATTTATTTATTTTTTTCGTTCGAATTCAATCTCAGAAACATATTTTTAAACGTAACAATTATAAATATTTTAAATCATACTTTCAAACGTCATTTTGATCTATTCGTCAAACTAATCTGTATTTTACTAAGGGATTGACTACTTGATGTTATGTATTTTTGAGATGCGAGCATCCAGACCACCAAAATACACAAAGCATTATGATCTATTTGTCCAACTGATCAATGTTTTAGCAGGGGACATAGATTACCTTATAAAAATTGAGAAAAACGGAACCTATTCGTGCAAAAGTCTGGGAACATATTTACAATTCAGGTCGGTAGGAGCGCGCACAGCGGGACATGTTGTGTTACAATGCCAAGTTCTCTATCTACACGTTTAATGTGCGAGGTCTTGTTCCATCCATGTAATTTTCTGTGGTCTAATTTAAAGAAATTTACCTAATATTTTCTTCTAAATTTGACTGTGTCCATATGAATTTCAGCTAGACTGCACATTGTAACTTAATTCAAGCTATTTCGGTGCCTAGATGAGAAGAAGGGTTTTGATAATTTCTTCCTTTTATCGTTAAGTTGATTGTTTTGTTGCCAGACTTGTTTGTCACCTTCACTGATACCGAAATTTCTTATAGGTAGTTGTTTATATATGTCAGTAGTTCTGCTTGGTTTAGAAAATGTTGGCCTAAGTGTCCAACATTTCCGACGAAAAATCTTCTGTCAGATGGATCAGCAATGTTTGTTCAAGAATAGGAATATTATCAGCCCTACATCTCACCGGATTCCGCACTCGACGGTAGGTCTGTTGTAGATACCTCCATACCCGTTTTAATTTTGATGTTCGCTGACAAACTGTAATTTCTTTTCAAAGCCATTCTATTGTAACGTTTATGCTGCTCTTATAGTATAACATCCTTTCGATTCTGATGTAGCTAAGAACTATGATTCCCATCGCAGTTGAGCGCGTCCATTCGTAAATTGGATCAATTGATCCTAATCTTGTTTATTATATCTGCCAGCGCCATCGGTGTCGGCTCAACTGCAGATTAAGTGTCAAGTTATTGCAGCTGTCCGTCTTATTGTCATACATTTGGGTAAGATTAACAGCAGATTAGTTAAGATTAAGTACATGTACTTAACTACCTTTTTTTTCGCCGGTGGGTGTGCGGATTTAGGTGCTTCACTCACGTCCTGCGATCTTCTCTCAAACTTTGATCTTCATTTTACTAAATGACCAGCACTTGTCAATTTTTAGTGAGTGTGTTTATGCTTCTCTAAACGGGTGTGCGAATGTATGGGTAGCCATCCTGTAGGTCGTATGGTCGTGACGTCACTGAAGGTAGATTGAGTCTTGTGACAGCATCACCTTTTCTTCACACAGTTTTTTTCTTTCTTCCCTGCGACAATAATGGCCACTAAACTCGTGAATTGAATTTATATTTATTAATTCAATAATAGAAATGAATTATAGAGTGATATAGGACGAGGAAACGCCAGAATGTCAGAAAATTACAAACTATCCCTACCCATCTTGTTAACTTTGTCCCCACCTCCTTAGGTGGTTTTAAGATTAGCAAGAGTGGATTTAGTTAAACTATAGTGAAGTCTGCTCTAGAGCAAAACATGGTGGCTTTTATCGAGGTGGAAGCTTGAAGAACACCAGCGTTTATCGAATACGGCAATAACGCTGACGTTTAACTATAGAGTAAAAATGTTTGCAGCATCTAACTAGTTACAGAACACCCACCTCCCCCAGTAGGTAGGTTTCCAAACGCAGTAACTACCTAATTTTAATTTTATTTTTTGATTTTGTTTGTAGAATTGTTTTGTGAACTTCTTTATAATATCTTAGGTTTGTGGTTTGATCATTAGCGAACCCAATGTCTAATTTGCATAACAAATGAAGAGTACAGGGGAAGAACGGGCTAACTCGATTTGTCAATAGTGAGTTGAGAATGGTACCTTAAGTATTGGGGGTAGCCGAACACGGAGGTGTGGTCAAAACAGACCTGCCACTTCCCCCATCCTTGTTAGTTCATTATCCAGTCTTTGAATCACAGCAGGTTAGCTGTGTTTCATTTTGCTCATTCTTCCACTCTTCCGATCTGTTGCTGTCTCGATTCAATATTCATCGTTTGGTCCTGTGTTTTACATTAATTTTTTGGCCTTATCGAAATCAGATATTTTGATTGGGCGGGTTTTCTTGACACAAAGTATATTCCTAAACCTCCAATGAAGACAAGGCGGCTGAGAGAAGTAAAATTTCATGTTGATTACCATTGGCTAATTTACTATTGTTAGAGCTATAATGCAAAATTTACTAGCAAGTTTGTGATGGCGAGTCCGCGAAAACAAGAAAAGATCTGGCTCAGAAGCCTCTTCGTCCATCAGGATTTTACTTCCCATCAAGCTCCTACACGAGATAAATTTCGATCTCTTCCAAAAAATCCAGGGATTTGATTTATTCAAAAATATTCTGTACTGAGAAAGCCAGGAGGAATTTCAAGAAATTTACCTTTAAGTGAGGAAATCACTCGCTGTCAAGGAAGTTATCCCGTTTTTTCGCTGTTTTTTGTGATGTTCGGCTACTTTTTTTCCTTATATTTCAATAAAATTAATTTCGTGAGGTAATTTGGCATTTGTATTACTTTTACCTGTACGCTGACCTTATAATTTCAAAATTTCAAATTTTTCGATCGCAGGATATACATTTTATTGAGTTTTTTGCATTAAAATTCGTTATTCTCGAAACTAGGAAAAACCATGATAGCCTATTCTTCCCCTGAACTCATCAAATGTTTTCATGATCATTATTATTTGTAAATGTTCAAGTAGGTTGGGTTGGTTGAGGGTAGAGGATTTACAGGGTTCTCTGAGGTGTGGTTTAATGAGGTTTGCTATATGAGAGAAGCCTGTAAATTCTCCACCCTCAACCAACACGACCTACTAAGGACAAGGCAACACTCCATAACCAATGTAAATGTTCAATGGGGCTCTGAACACATGAGAGGCTCTAGGTAGAGCGCAGCACGTAAGCAAGGACCTTAAGGTAGAGTTTCCCCTTCGCGGCTACGTCTGCGGCTGTGACTGGAACCGCAAAAGCAGGGAAGAGACTTCCGCGGCTGCGGCTGGTGCCGCATGAGTCGTAATACTTTCGTCATCAGTTGTGCATTTCAAGATATTGTCGAGGGACAATAATTGTTGTCCCAACAAAATTAATAATGGCAGTTATGGATACAAAAGACCATGCTTTCATGTATCGAATGAGAGAGGAAGAAGGATTTTATGAGCTGTTTTTCAGTGGTCATTTTAAAGGAAACGAGGTAGCTACAGTTCAGAGATTTTTAGAATCAATGTACAACAGTTTGAGTTTCTGGGTTCTCTAGTGGAAGACGAGTTATTCAAAGCAGGAATTTTTTGAGCCTAATAAATTTGTCAAAAGAAAAAAGCTGAAAAAATGATTAAATATGACAATAAATTGATAAGAGTAATTAAATGTATATATTTTTTTAGCAGAACCTTACCCAAAAGAAGTATATCAACTATGAACTAGAACATTTTAATTTATGCTCAAAAATATGCTGAAAAATGTACTAACATTTCATTACGATATGATGAAAAATCGATAAAAACTGCGAAAAATAGTGCCAATCATTCAGCAAATTTTCGTTGATTGTGGTATTATATTTATGTTGAATTGCTCTGCAAATTGAGCATTTTGTCTGAAATGAAATTGTAAAACAAAAGTTTAATGCCAAAAAATCTATTCACATTAATATTCTGCTATTCAAACAATGAGTTTGAATTTTTTGCGGTCTTTATCGATTTTTTGAACACAATATAATGAAATTTAAGTACATTTTCAGCATATTTTTGTGCATATATTGTTCAATGTTCTAGCTCTAAATTGATAAACTTTGGTGGAGTGATATTCCAGTAAGCAAACATAAATTTAACAATTTTTAGCAGTTTATTGCTATTTTAGTGATTTTTCAAAGTACAATTCTTGAAATTTGACCAATTTACTGTGTGAAGTTGTGTGGGTTTTGCATACTTTCGACTGCAAAGGCATGCATCCCGACTGCTCACCCCACAAGCTGGGCCACAGCCGCAGCATTTGACTGCACACCTTTGCATTCCGAAAAGCAAAGGGGAAAGCCACCCCATTGAAAATACGGTGGTCTGCGGCGGGACGTGCGCCACTGCCACAGAACGCGTAGGGGAAAGTCTACCTTTACCGATTTGCTCTTTTTTGTTATTGCCTATGACAGCAATTGAGACGGACAAACTTGTTTTTTTTTTTTTTTTTTTTTTTTAATAATTATTTATTTATTAATAATAAAGCTCTCATTTTTGACCAGTAATGATGAGGTTGATGGTGTGGGGAACGAATTTTAGAGCAAAAACGGGTGTCAACCGCCATGTTCTTCTCCCTAGCTCTCCGAGTGGCGGACCTTGTTAGTTTGAAGCCCCATTGAGATACCCATGGGTCAGATGTTGGCTGATTTTTTTATTGCATTATTTTTTCATTCATATGTTATGGTCCAGAGTCGTTCAGTTTGAAGAAATATTTGTCATCAACTTGGTTTTAAAAAATACCTAGCAGGAACGTGTGATGTGATATCAGACCCTCCAAGCTGGTTGTTTTACTCTTTGGTTTTGTTCCATATTGGTACCTCACCTAGCATCCATGACACATGAGCTTGGCATGATTTTTTTCATAGCAACACTAGTGCGCTCTGCTGACATTTCAGCTCTCGAAATTTCTAACTTCTCGCATTTTTCATTCCCTCGTAATTATATAATATCTGTATCTTCTATTCATCTCCCTTCCTTCATTTTGCTCAGTACCTAGTTCTATTTTATTGTCATAATGATAGAAATCCATAGGAAAAAATGCTTCTATTTGGCTATCTGTGAAAGTTGGGGTTCAAAAAAGTATACCTATATCTTCTCCCCACTTGGAGTGATATCATACGCAAATGTTCTTCTACCAAAAACTATTCATTTTTAATTAGAGATGTGCCGATCTAGATCTTTGTTCTAACTGTTCCAACCTGCTCCAGTTCTGCTCGTGGAGTGGGAAAGGCCATGGAGTGAGGGCTGCTAATGCTGGTAGAAGGAGGCTGCCTTGTAGGTCCTCGAGACACTGGAGATAGGCCGCAGGGTGAGGATAGGAACTCGGTGTACTGGGCAGTCTGGGAAGGCTTGGAGGCTTCAAATGATCAGTCGAGCACAGTGAGGTTGAATGAGTCTGGGAGAGCAACCATTGAAGTCTTCAACTCGGGCGGTAGAGGGGAGAGCGCCGGAGGCATCCCTGCGAGTGCTGGAGGGGGTTTGTCGCCTGAAGAGGGAGCGGCTCATGGGGGGAGCACTGGCGATTGGATCCCTGTGACAGCGTTGGGCCTGAGGGTAAGGGGACTTGGATTCGCGATGGAGAATGGGCTCGTCCTGACTTTGTCTTGGGAAGTGTCTTCGATGGTGCTGGATGAAAATGGGTCTTTGTATGTGTAGCAGAGCCGTGGTTTGTGCGTCAGGTGCACTAGTGTGACAGCAGGATGCAGGAGAACGAGAAATCGATTTATGATGTGCGAATGGAATGATTTATTGGTTGGCTCTCCCTGGCCTTATATTTATACAGGATGGCCCGGATGGGGGGGGGGGGGGGGATCCCCACCTGGCCAGAGCACACAGATTAGGGTCTGGTGTTTACCGCAATAGTACCTACAATAATTCACGAAAATTCGCTCATACAATCATGCTGCATGACTGGAACTTTATCATTTTCGCGTACTATCATTTACTTAAAGAGACCCTTACGCCAACTTTAAAAAATAAAAATATGGTGTTTCAATTTAAAAAAAAAAAAAAAAAAATTTTAATCCTTGTAACAAGCTTGCTTTCCATAGTTTTCATTCGATTTTGATGACATTTTCAGGGGATGTGCGTGTTAGGGTGTAGACGGTCCCCTATCAGTTTCATCGTTCTTGACTCAATACCTCACCCTGCGCATGCGCAAACGTAAATTCTACCAAGCATCATTTTCTCAGGCCCCAGTCGTCCGATCTCGCTCAAATTCGAATGATAGTTGGGGGATGACAATTTTATCATCTTATATCAGTTTCAACATGATTGTATCATGAGTGTATTGCATGTGCCTATGTAAAATCATTGTAACGAACTTATTTTCCACTGTTTTCATCCGATTGCGATGAAATTGTCAGAGAATTCACCGGTTAGGTTGATGATGGTCCCCTATCAGTTACCATGTTGCCAAATCAATACTTCATTCTGCGCTTGCGCCAACGTCAATTCCAATTCCATTATGCTCAATTTTTTCACACTCCAGTCGTTCGATTTTGCTTAAATTTGGATGATAGTTGGAAGAAGATGACCTCATGTGGATGACTTGATTACCTCATATAAATTTCAACACGATTGTATCATTAATGGCTGCTGCACATGTTGTTGACACCTCCTTCAATAAAACCAAGTTTACGTGACGTAAGGCCAGGGACAAGGAGAGAGAGAGAGAGGGAGGGAAAGAGGGAAAGAGAGAGAGTGAGAGAGAGGGATTGATTGATTGATCGACTTTATTAATCATTCTGTACATATTTAAGGCCTTAGGGCCCTCTCTTCCAATACATGCAGAAATTCAAAAGTCTCAGACTTAGGATTCAGTCAGGTTTTACTTGATAAACATTTGAAAACTAAATTAAAACTTAAATACATAATTATAAAGCTTAATAAGTAAGAAATGAAAGTTGCTTTGGATCTTGTGAAGTTACATGATATTAATAATAGGTAGGTACTCAAACATACCGAACTAACAATTTTTTTTTTCAGATTATTCTTGAAACTAAGAACAGATTGGTCAGGTGAAAATAACGTTACATTGTCATTATAATACTTAATTCCTTTAACTATAAATGATTTTTCAAAAAATGATGTATGTTGCGAAGGTATTTGAATGGTATTATATGCGGATCTAGTAGGTATTGAGTGTGCCAATTCACGGCAATCCACTATCTTTAACCATTTCAAGCGTGCATAATAACTTGTAACATGTTCGTCTAATTTTAACTTGAATATAAATCGTACTGTTGCATTTTGAGCGCATTGCAACTTAGCTATTTTTTCCCATGAAAAATCACAATAAGCTAGACAAGCTTAATCAAAAAAGGTAAGCTGAGAGCCTGTATTAACTTAATTCTCACATCAGTCGGGAAATTATGGGCAAGCAACTTTAGTTGGCGTAAACCACCATACACTCTGCTACAGACTGAGGTTATTTGACCATTTCAACTCATTTTTTTGTCTATTAATATGCCTAGGCTTTTGATTTTTTGTTGTTGCACACCACCCTGATATGATGGTTATGACCTATTTAATAATCTTTTTCTGATGCTGTTTATCATGGATATTGACGCACTAAACTTATAAGTTGACCCTCAAGCTTGCTCTTTAAGGGCACTTGGTACCCCAAAACAAATTTTTTCAACTTTTTTTTTTGGTCTTAAATAAAACTAGATTCATTCCTGAACAAGATAATATATTACATGTAATATTTACAAAATTGAAAAGTCTCATAAATCAGCTTAGAAGTTGCCCGCGTCATAGTCGGTCGCCCCTGCTTCTTCAAATTCAGCCAACCAATTTTATCATCTTATCATTCTGGTTGGTTGGTTCGTTGGTTGGCGTTGGTTGGTCTGACTGTGTGAAGTCATTGAGGTTACTAACTCATTCACACATTCTCAAGTCATATTAGTTCACCAAAACGTCGCAGAAGCGCGAATATCGTTACTTTTTCGTTTTTCGCCTCTCCTGAAAAGTAGCATATTTTTGCGAATCTGTCCCTATATCTTGGGATCTACTGAACCGAATTCATTTTTCTTTCTTTAGAAAGTTACCTCTCAACCTACTGCAAAAATCTGCGGGAATAGTTTATCGAAATAAGTTATTGTAATTACGGGGCAGATAATCGAAGTTACCTGAAATACCACCCGATATTTCCGAAATAGGCTTCGATATTGTAATGCGGCAAATTAATATTTTTTCAATCTGATTCCGCAGATTTTTAGATCTTTACTAGATCTATCAGTTAAAAAAAAAAAGATCATCGAAATCGGCCCAACAAGTGCCGAGATAATGGGTCACGGATTTCGCCATTTGGGGGGGGGGGGGGGGTACCAAGTGCCCTTAACTATTATGCAAGCATGATGGTGTGCTTTGGAATCCATGATTGGTTTCATGTTGAGTCTATGTGAGACTCATGGATAAACTGTATTATTATTGCATGAGACTTCAGGCGTGGATTATGAGGTGCCTAATGATCCTTTGATAATGTCGTTTTTCATGGATTTTGACCTGCTGAATCTATCAATATCTCAGTATGCTTTACCATTGTTGCTAACTATCACAGCACGTACAATGGTTTACCTAATAATTTCTTGGTGTCATTTGACCAGGATATTGAAAAATCTACCGATTTGACCACGATTACTGTTCATAAAACATAATTCTACGGTGCCAAATAAAACCTGATTCAGCTTTCAATAAAATTTGGAAAAACTTTATTAAATGTTCATGATAAATCATACATCACAATACATAATGAATAAAAAAATACATCATGTATCAATAAATCATGATACATCACACTATTCAAAGAATCAGGCTTGCCGCTTTTGAGTCCAATGATGGCACAGCTTCTCAAGATGTTATAGAGTTTCTTCAATTCAGAATATAATAGTGCATTTATGACTCATGGGTAATTAAAATTAATTGTCATCATTATAGAATAACTTTTATGAAATAACTTTCCAAATTACTTATGTACTTATGTCAGCAGAGTAGGATGTTTTTAGAATGGCTACTTCTCTCGGAGGTGTGGTTGGTCTCATTTTGTTTCGGACGAGCGGAAGTTTTTTTTTAGGTTAGTTGCTAAGAAGACTTGGACCAACGAACAACGTGTTTTCGCTGTCACACGGTTTTTGATTAATGGATCAATTATTCAAACTCAGCGCGATTTTCGCACTCATTTCTCAATTCCACCATGGCGTGATCC
Source organism: Adelphocoris suturalis (assembly GCA_030762985.1). Lineage (NCBI taxonomy): Eukaryota > Metazoa > Arthropoda > Insecta > Hemiptera > Miridae > Adelphocoris > Adelphocoris suturalis. The sequence goes on from CM061051.1 coordinate 32,531,794, forward strand.
CCAATCGCAACACAATCCTTCGTTGGGTAACAACGAAACAGGCTCTGTTTTGCGAAAAAGAAGTGGTGGGAGCCGTACAACGAGGATGCCAGAAAATGTGGAGAGGGTGCGGCAGCCTTGACAAGCCCCAACCGTTCGATTTGACGTCAAGCTGCAAATCTTCAACTCAACCCTTCAACTGTTCGTCACATTTTAAAACTTGATTTGAAGTTCCATCCATACAAGTTAATGGTGAGTCAACAATTGAACGAAAGTGATTATGGACAGCGAAAAGAGTTCTGTGAAAGGATGCAACAAGTGTTTTGTGACGACAGGGTCATTTTGTTCAACAGCGATGAAGCCCATTTTCATATTGACAGCTTGGTTTACAAACAAAATTGCAGATACTGGGGACCTGAAAATCCCAGAGAAATTCACCAAAGACCGCTACACTGCCCCAGAGTAACGGTGGGGTGTGCTGTTGGGGAACAACAAGTGATCGGGCCTTACTTCTGGGAAGAAAACGGCGCCACAGTTTCTGTTAATTCCGATCGTTACGTGACCATGCTTAAGGAATTTTTCTTTACAGAACTTCGACGTCGTCGTATCCCATTGAGATGTGTGTGGTTCCAGCAGGATGGGGCGACGTGCCACACCTCAAACACCACTATGGACGTGCTCAAGCAAAAATTTCCTGGCCCCCCCCGCTCGCCTGATTTGTCGCCTTGCGACTTTTTCTTGCGGGGGTTCCTAAAGGAAAGAGTTTACAAAGATAAACCAAGATCCCTGGATCAACTGAAGGAAGCAATCACCACTGAAGTCAACAACATTTCTCAGGACACCTTGGCCGAAGTGATGAGGAGCTTCCACCAAAGGTTGGACCAATGCATACAAGCCAACGGTCGTCACATGCTTGACGTCATATTCAAAAAATGATGTGTAATTCAAATTTCCACTCCTAACCCACATTTTAAGACGAATAAAAATGTTTTAGCTTGAGAAATTACCGAGTTATAATTTTTCAAAATCCGTTCTATTCTCTTGAATCACCCTGTATTTGCTTTGGTGATGCCATATGTATTTTATTTAAACGCATATATATTTTTCCAGGTGTCATTTCCTGTTTCATTTAACCAACAAGAACTCGATATGATTGTTTAAATGGAACTAGATGTAGAACAACCCAACCTATCATCCAGGTAAAACCGTTTCACAAAAAAAACGAATGGTATCTGATAATTTCTAAAACGTTTGTGTAGTGCTTGTTGCTTTGTCCAAATTTTATTTTGCCTGCTGCATAGAGTTATCCAACAAAATATTTTGATTTGTGTGTAGGAGTTTGTTACTGAGTGTTTAGTTTACATTTTTCATGAAGTATTGACGATTTGTCATAATTTCTATTTTGTTAGTATCTTCGTTGGTAAAATAATCCATTTAATAATACAATATGTAAGCACTTGAGACGATGCTTCCACCTTCCAATCAAATCAGATAAAGAGAAATAAATGTTTCATGAGAGTTGGTATTGTTGATCAGATAGCAATGAAATTTGTAAGGTATCACTTGATACTAGCCTTAACTAGTTATTGTTTTTAGTTGAGTTTCAACATTGGATTTTAAGAGATGTGTTTCATGAAATTTGCGTTTGCGCATATATTGAAATTTGGGTAGCCATTTGTCAGCTACTCTCCAATTTAGAGACATTTGAGCAATCAGATTGTAAGGAATAGATTTATTTTTAAATTCACTTCTGCACATACAAAAATTTGCCCAGACAGCAGTGAAACCTCTAGGATACCATTATCAAATATGTTTAGCTGGTCCGGAGCTACTGAGGGTTGTAAATTTAAACAAATTTGTGGTGCCCTAACTTCAATGAAGTGACTCTTGCTTCTGATTCGAAATTAGGTAGGTAGTTTGGTCTTTATACATAAATATTGCATAAGCAATAGTAACATAAGTAACAATGTTCCAATAGTTCTAAATTATTTCAATTGGACCAAAACTAGTTTGTTTAGCCTCTGTATTACTTCCTGGGCTGTTTAGTGGTGGTTGAACAGGTTGAACCACTAATCCTATTATCAAGCGTTTGAATTTTGTTTCCTATGATGTTTTTCAGTATGATAAACGTTTTAATTTCAACCATATGCCTTAAAAAATCGAAGTAAGTGACCTCATAGTCTCAGGTAGAAATGAATCAGCTGCATTCAACTTTTATTTTCAACTTCATGTATATATTTGCAAAAATATCTGTGATGATTTTTTCCAAGGTGGAACAAAATAGGAAAATTCTTTGCCCACACACTTGAAATTCAGCTAATGATACCAACATTTGTTTCATATATGCCAAGAAACCACAAAAAAGTCCCAGAGAGCAGAGTATTTTGAGATTAGATTGACCTCCTGTCCTGGAATGTCTCAAAGTCATTAGGTTGGGTGACATTTCCATTCATCGATTTATAAGTTATAACCTAGTTTTAACACTTTAACCCACAAATTATTAGTTCATTTGTTACGCTCAATTTTATGTGTTTTTAATGGTAAAACTAGTTAGCAAATGTGTAAAACTCTGTTATAACGGAGTTGAGGAGATCTGGAAGTGTTACCATTCGATTCAGCTGGAAAAATTATGTAGAAATCCGCCCCAAATCTGCATTTTTATTGAGGGTCATTTTTCAAGAAAACGGTTTTTGATTTCATTGGGGGAAAAATAATACGTTTTTTTAATCGTTACAGCATTATTGTCTTCCCTAATAAGCAGAGTAAAAATAAAATTGACTACACAATTATAAAGCTGAGGTTTTGAGGAAGTTTTTCCCTGGAATGCCTTATCAAAACAGTCTTTGTTAGGAGCAGAATGACAAATGGGGGGGATTCTGGGAAATTTTCAAAATTTGCTTTTTAGCCTCTTTTGGTTTATTATTTCCAATAATAAGCCTATGTAATCGTATAGCAAACAATTTTTATAACACCCCCTCAAACTTTGTCACTTTACGTTTCAAGGTGCGTAGAATCCAAATTTGAAATGTCCGTCCGCCGTTCGCCGTCCGGGCCATAAAAGGCCTAAGAATTTACTTGAAAAACCCGTTCTTTCGCACATAGACTCCATTTGGGGTCTAGTTGGTCCTAACGTTTAACCATCCCGATCGCTTTACTCGCATAGATGCTATGGGCCAAAAACGGGCGAAAAAGTGGCTTTGAGTGTTAGACGTGTTAGACGCACGCCTGGCACGCTTGGCAGGGGGTCCTGGTGGGTGGTGAGGGGGTGAGCGGGGGGTGGAGTGAGAGGAGGCGCCGCGGCACCATGAGGTGGGTGCAACGTTCCTTCGAGGCATGAATATATGTTTTATTCTAGGTCATATTTGTGTGTTAATACCAATGCTTTTCCTACGTATATTTAATTACATATCCTCTCAACTTTTCGTACGTACTTAGATAATGATATTATTAAGGCAATAACTATTTGAATAGATAGGAGCTCAAATCGAGAAATATAAACATGCGTATATAATTATAGAAGTATAGGTTGTGGCAAATCGAAATAGGACACGCCGAGGAGTCTGGACGGGCCTTATGATGTACGCAAGCCAACTAAAACTACTTACGATCAAACTCAATTGAAAAAATAATAAACCTTTGTGAAATAATTTGCAGCGTTTTTACGTTTTGAGTTGGTTAAAAAAATATTGGTTTGCATCAGATAGATAGGAAATTCAACGATATATACAATGGTGTGTCTATTTTTAGCTTACAGTGATTTTTAGGGAAGTTATGGCTGTTTTAATGTCTATAAGACAGAAAACCCGAAAAAATCTTGAAAAATAAATAACTCGAAAACAAAGAGTTTAACGAAATCTCCAGGAGGAATTAGAATTGGTTCCTGACCTGTGACCATCACCAAATGAAACATCCTGTATATAATGTGTGTGTGTTTATATATATGTATAAATTTAGCCTCAAAGGAAGAATAATTTTAGGAAATCTCACACAATTTAATATTTTAGCGTTTGCCTTTATCTAAACGAAAAAGAATATATATTTATGTAATAGTAATACCGATTTCATTCCAGAAATTGCTAAAGCACACCATCAGAATTGCTAAAGCAAAAAAAAAAAAAAAAAAAAAAAAAAAAAAAAAAAAAAAAAAAAAAAAAGAAATTCCTCTTCAAACTGTTGCTAATCTGTAATACTCCCCTTTTCATTGAAAGTAGATGAATTCTGATGAAAATTTGTTCAAAGTTGTTTTTTCATGCAGTAATTTGCCCATAGGGCCATGGTTTCTTTGGTAGGAAGTACTAAAACACTGATTGTTCATTAGATTATAATACATATTCCACGATATCCGTTATTCAATTGATCATTCGCATCATTTGGTTTGAATTAAATCGTCTCCAGAAAAATATTGTGAGGTCATCTATTTTGATTTTGTTCTCTCCCACTCTAGTACAGGTTTCATTCCTCAGATATGGAGGAAATTTATTTTAATGCTTCTTTCGTTTACGTGTGTGAAACTGATATATTTATGCTTGTATGCACTGTAACATTGATGAAATCTTTTTGTAGGGAGATCTTTCTGGTGGTATGGCAGAAGCTGATCTGTAGATAAACTATTTAAATTGACCATGCTCTCAAGAAAAAGTGATTCGGGGAAGTTCTTTCATATTTCTGTTGTGGGACTTTCTGGTACCGAAAAGGAAAAGGGAGCCGTTGGTGTGGGAAAGTCATGCCTCTGCAACAGATTTATGAGATCAAATGCTGATGAATATAGTCCCGATCATATTTCTGTCCTTAGTCAGGCAAGTATACTGTTTTACATATTTCCTCATCCGATGAAAGTAATTCGAAGATCTTTATTGTTCAGAATTATTATATTTATGTTTCATCCATGAAATTTAAATTTACATTCGTAAGAAATAGGTATGGATGTCAAGGTTTTCATAATACAAGCAAGCAAACGTACTTTTATCATCTTTATAATTTCATAATTTGTCTCTAGTAATTTGTATCCACAAATATTTGTATCTACAAAGGATATTATTTACATACTGTGTGGTTCAATATACTTGAGGAGAAATGAATGATCACATAAGAAGATCCCATCCCCAACATTACGCTTTGGCACCTAAAGTAGTTTGATATATAATATAAGCTGATATAAGTTTTCATAACGACCAGAACCTAGATGGAATAGATACCATTCTATAACTTTCGAGGCGGCGTTTTGTAGAAAGTTCTGGTGCTTCATTGCTCAACACAGATGGGCTTTTGAGTTCATCACGATGGTGTCGTGCTACAAGTATGTGACATCAAGGCAATCAGTACAATCTTTCTTAAGGTGCTATAGGTCCTAAATTCTTCACAATTCTGTCAGAAGTGGTTAAACCAGTTGCAAATTGAATATACATCAGTAAGGGTGCTTGCATTTTGCGTGACAGAATTGCAAATGGTATAGATGGTTGAAGCAGAGAATGACATTAGGCTATTGTTGAGGAGACGAATGGGTTTGTGGAACCAGGAGAAGCAAGAATTTCTGAGACAGTTTTCTATTAATCAGATAAAATCTGTAATCTTAAAAAGCAAGTTGAAACTGGATTACTAAAGGAATCCTTGAAATTCTTTCCTTACTACAAGATTATTTGGAGTGGATTCTCATAATCCATTTTTAAAATTTCGATTGACGAAATTAAGAAAAAAACTTCTATTATTTTTATTTCCTGTTACAATAATTTAATATTGTAATTAGGTTTTAGTGTGGATAACAAGTCAGTGTGTAATACCAGATTTTGCAGTCCTGCTGAAGTGCCTTCTTATATCTAATTTGTCTGAACACATAAATTATCCCAGCAGTTCAATCGCTTTGATTGATAATTCAAAACAAAATTTGATAACTTCTAAAATCGGCTCTGATCTTTAGTATGTTTTAATTTGTATTGGTTTCGACGTTTTATTTTGCAGAGTGATTTCAGTGGGAGAGTGGTTAACAATGACCACTTCCTTTATTGGGGTGAGGTCACCAAAACTACGGATGAGGGCATTGATTTGCAATTTCAAGTTATTGAACAAACTGAGTTCATTGACGATTCTTCATTTCAGGCTTTTAAAGGAATGTTTTGTGAGTATTTGATTTTAATTTATCTTTATATTTCTCTATTATATTATAAGAATGAAACTCTGTCTGCCTGTTGGCCCTATGCACGGCCAAACGACTGATTGGGGGGAGTCTACTAGTGGGGGGTGGGGGGATCTTCTTGGATTTCTCGAAAAGGCAGCATAACCAATTTTAAAATTTTCTGCTTATAAACCATGGGCTGGAGGGTGGGAGGGGGTGGGACGTGTGTTGGGGTGTGTTTAATGCGTGTTTTTTGGCTCAGTGCTCGATCATCTATCTGCTGCTACATTCAAATTTGATTGAGAGCACTTCGTGCGTCAGCAAAGAAGTTACATTCCTGGACCCGTAGAACACGATGGTACCATAAAAATTGCAGAAAGATGCTGTATTCACAGAGAAATCAGCAAAAATATGCGGAAAATAATACTAATAATTAAAAAAAAAAAAAAAAAAAAAAAAATGCATTCCCCGCTAAAAAAATTTCCTCCTTAGACCCAGTAAATGTTGACAGTTTTTACTTGGGTTGGTCTTAAAATGTTGGATGGAGTTCCAGTTTGGTTCCATTTAATTTTCGAGGCATGAAATTGTGCTTTCTGATTGGTGTGTACGAAAATGTAGACAAAAACGTTCGTTTTCGAGCTACTGCTCTTCCTATTCCTTCGAAATGTATTTCCCTGAACTTTGTATTAGAACCTCTTGAGTCCCGTGATTGAAACACACTTCCATCAGAAAAATAGACGGGAAAAACTAATACTCCGAAAGTTCTGTTGGTACTGAAATGTTCTTAAATCTAAACTTTTCGTGGTTTCACATAATCATTATTGGATAGCCCTTCCACGCAGATAAATGGCCTATCTTTATTAAACCTAATAAACTTTTCGTGGTCCCACATAGAAAATACAGCAAATTATTACACAGCAATTTATTATTTTCGTTTAGCCCCTTTTATGAGATTTAATTTTTTTTTTGCCATTCCCTTGGGATTGTCCATTGAAAGGGATTGTAAGCAATTTTCAAATTTTCCTCCCCCACCCGAACCATGGGCTGTAGGTCTCGATGGTATAGGCACTGTATCCCTTCGCATCTATACATCCCTCACCGAGTGAGCGAGAAAACCCACCCAGATATTTTTATAATTTTTATATTAGTTGATATTTGACGACATCAAAGTTGTTTCTTTGGAAAGACTTTTAGTATGAGGAAGTTCACCTCTCCTAAATGAATGGAAGCAAAACAATAAAAAGCTAAATAATTTGAAATGGTTTGTGTATTTGGTGACTACTAGTGTGCTCCTGAAATGATTCTAAAATTCTATTCTTCGAGGCACATCAACAATGTAAAGGTAATTTTGGTTAGGAAGCTTCTATGTCACTTTTCTACAAATAATAAATGCATTTACAAAAACAAATGAATAAATAGTGATAATGCTAATCAAAATAAACTAATTAAACAAAACAACAATAATAATATAAATATTAATAAATATATAAACGCATCTTTTTATTTCCTCATATAACCTCCAGATCGTTGATTGCAGAATTAATTTGGAGGAATCCCTTTCAGGTTGGCTCCCACAATTATCTTAGGCCATTTCAACACAACTTCTCTGACCTGTTTTTCAGTTTTAAAGCGTTTTCCAGCTGGAGTCTAAAAAATTTTCATATTTTATTAAATGTACTGGATTATGTTTTAGTAGATTCAGGTGGAAACCACGGCAGATACTGAGTGTTTTTTTTTTCCAACTTGCAACAAACGTCTCGGTAATTTTTTTGCATAAATAACCAAAATCGATACAGATCTTTGTTTAACCCAAAAGATCAAAGCCGAGATTCTAAAGATGAACTTCTTTGATTTCATAGCTCAAAAAGATTTTTTGTTAAGCATTCATATGAACCTCACGTTAAACTCATTTCCCCTGATGATGGGTTTCAGACATTTTCCCTTTATGGAACTGAATAACACTAAACTGGATGTTGGTAGTGTTAAAATTCCTTGACATACTCATTTCCAAATGATTTTACAACTGGAGTTTTAAAAATTGTTGTTCTCCGTATGGGATCATTCGATTTTTGAGATTCAACATTTCATACAGCGTAGCAGGAAACTTTGTAATTCTGACGCCCATATGAGGGGAACGTTCTTTATTTTGTGGACAACCCTCATAGTTTTCATGTTGATGTCATGTACTGTCTACTTGATGCATGCCTATTAGCAGAAAGCTTCTTGCTAATATCTATCATGAGTTTCATGTCAAAAATTATCCATTTATCTCTTTGTAAAAATGTGTTGATTGTTAAGGTGGGAAAATGGAGCCTTACGTCAAACGTTGTGCAGCAACTAAGCTAAGTTCAGCCGAAAAACTCATGTACATCTGTAAGAACCAACTGGGTAAGTTTTTATCATTTTATTATTAGCATATTTTTTTTATTTTTTCACTTTCCTGACAACTGGAAGGGTACAAGTTGTGTAATTGGCCTGTTTTAATTGTTTTCCGAGGGGGTTCGAATCCTTCTGGAGTCATAGGTAACATTTTTTTCATTCATTGTCTTATTGCACATTGTACTTTAGCAATGTGCAATAATACAATGTTTGTCTAACTTGTTGGACATTTTTTTTATTTAACTAAGTAAGACAGTTTGTTAGACTAAGTTGTGGGACAATTTCTGTTTTCAACATCAATCCAGACAGAAAGAATCTGCTGCAAGGATTCACATATTTTTGTGTAAAACCGTGAAAATTGCAGCCATAAGGTTAAATTAGTGCTTTTAGAACCACTCTGATTGTGAGTTTGATGATCGGAACATCAATATAATACTTTAAATATAATTTCATCATCAAACTCATTGGAGCTATTGAGATATACAATAGACTCTCTCTTAACTGGCTACCTCGGGGGCCTGAGCCTGGCTGGTTAATCCAATGTGGAATAGTGTGGCAAAAAAGTTATTCGTAGAAAGTGAAAGATTTTAGTTCTTTCATTTTGATTCACCGGCATGTGATTCAAAGATGTTTTCTCCTCCTCAACTTTCGGGAAGGTCGTGTGAAGATGAGTGAACAATAGGATGAAAGGAGGAGATGGGTTGGTGGTTAACCTTTTTGCGCCTGACTTTTAAATGCCCACACGGGTCCCCAGTCCTCAATTTAAAGGGCCCGCTCGGACCAAGACAGCTCTCTTGTCCTGACTTATTTTGCGATTTTGCACTCTTCCGTTCCGCCTATCTTCTAAGAAGCATTACAGGTTCAAAATTCGATCAAATTTCACCAAATTTTGAGATAATGTTTGTTACATCATATAGTATTCAATCAGGTAAAAATATCCATAAAAACCCATCCACAAGTTCTAGGCATTCTTCCTCGTTAGAAAAATTGCTGTACTCTTCATCACTGATAGCATCCGTCACAAGTTCAATTATTTCTTAGTCCGCGAAAGCACGGCAATTTTTTCGCGTCACAGAAAATAACACGGATGGAATTATACAAGACAAACTCGTACAAAAAGGCAAGTGGGACTGGAGCTTCTGGGAGGAGAATGGTAAACTCTCCCTCCCTCCGCCCAGTAATGTCGAATGTTCAATGTAAACACAGTCCAGTCTTCCAACCTGGACTGAAAAACCATGAATGAAGGGAGGAAAAGTGAATGGAGTGACGTCATAACAATACGAAAAGCAAACTGTATAAATGCGGACCCCAGCAGTGACGTAGGTAGATCCGCATATATGCGGACCCCGGCGCATAAAGGTTAATCTGATGGGTGATTAAAGTGGGTTAAGTGAGAGTCTACGGTAGTTAATAATAAAACAATAAATATGAGTTTTTCTCATATTTTGATGTTGTGCTACTATTGTTCAAGATTATATGAGTTGATTTTTCAGTGGTAGCAAAGGGAACCCCAAAACAGAAATTACACATAAATACCCTAGTTTTGTAGGAGTTTTTTCAGGCCACTTACACAGTCTCTCCTTAGCCCTCCAAGGTATCGGAAAAGTCCCAACTGGGAATTTTATTTAATGTTTCAGAGTTTTTGAATTTCAAATTCAGTTCAATATATCATAATTCTACTGTATAATTAACTAATAACTTCATTTTTTTTATAGGAATTGAGAAAGAATATGAACAAAAAGTCTTACCTGACGGCAAAGTAAACATTGATGGCTTCCTGTGTGTATTTGATGTTAGCGTCATTCCAAATCGGACTCTTGAAAAACAAGTGGATGCAATAGCTGCAATTCTAAACAACCTTGTTAAAACTAAGAAGCCCATTGTAGTTGTAAGTCAAAGTGATCATATTTAATTGTTCTAAAAGTAATTTTCTATTTTGGTTTCGGGTTAATGACCGTTCTAGTCTTGTGTTGATAGAAATTTGTTACACGAAGTTTGAGAAATTTTAGTTCTGAAATTGAACCCAATGGAGAGCTTTCATGTGTTGGAATTTTACACTTTTGACCTGGGATTCAGCGCACTTGAAAACGTCCATGTACCAATTTTCAGCTAAAAAGACCTTTTAGTTTGGCCATAAATGGGTTGGATGTATCGCAAGTGAGCTCATCATGCAATTGAGTTTCAAGAGCCGTGTTACTGGTCACATACCCATCTTTTAGCACCCTTTTGGAAAGCTATTGAGCAAATAAAAAATATGTAACCATGAAAATTCCCCATTCTTACAAACAAAGCTAAATGAAATTAGAATGGAATTGTTCAACCTTTTTGTTCATCACACTTGAAACAAGACCAAGTAGAAAAAAGTTCCAGTCATGCAGCATGAGCGTATGAGCGAATCTCCATAAATTATCAATCGTATTATAATATGTTGAATTGTCTTGAAAGTTGTACGATTTCAGTGGAAAGAAATTGTTAAAAAACCAATTTTATGGGGGGAATATATATATATATATATATATATTTTATATATATATCTAATATATATATTAGTTGCTATGCAATTCTTAGGCCGACCCCCAATAATTTTTTTGTAACGTCCCAATTTTTTTTTGTAACGTCCGTGATGCGAAGCGCGAGTTCGTGGGTTCGAATCCCAGCCAGGCTTGAACATTTTTTTATATACAAATTTTTTCAGGCTAAGAATTGCATAGCAAATTATCCTCGTTTTCTACGCAGTAGAAAAGAGAAAAGATCCGGCGAGGCGCGAAGCGCCGAGTATAGATTAGTGGGGTCCAGGGGGGCGAAGCCCCCCGGCGAGGTGCAAAGCGCCGAGTATATATATATATATATATATATATATATATATATATATATATATATATACGATTGAGATAAAAATTCCATTCTTGCGCCAAAAAAATCTAGCTTTTCAAACGAAAGGACGAGTTTATAGGCCATTATTTCTTGAGCACAGTAAAATTGTCAAATTTCAGAAAAAGTGCTGAAAAATCACTAATAATAGAAGAAACTTAAATTTATATTTTTTCTCAAAATATTGCTCAAATAAAGTTTATTAACTATAAAATAGAACATTAAAAAAATATATGTGCTGAAAAATGTACTTACATTTGAGGAGCTTATTTTCAAAAGGGGTCATATCCATTTTTCGAAAAAAATCTGTAAAAAACGGATTTTCAATCTGTAGGATAACCAAAATCGATTTGTATGAGCAGTTAGCGTCAAAAAGGAACATATCCTTGTTTATTTGAGGGCCAAAGTTTGATGTTTGGATCAAAAGGGATCACATCCATTCCTATATGATGGATAATTTTCGTTTCAATCAAAAGGGAATATATCCTCATCTTCCTTCAAGTTGTTGCTCGTTGATGATTTTCAAAAAGGAACATATCCAAAATGCCATCTACCGGATTTTTTTCCAACTCTAGTGTGGAACATACCTTTTAGAATGCCTGTGCTGTTTGGTGATAAGATTTGAAGGGTTTGGTATGAATAACCAACAGAGTGCAGGAACAATACTCTTCGGCACCCCTGTTATCAACTGTGCTCCCGTACTTCCCAATATTCAATGATATTGATATAAGAAGTGCTGTAATAATATGTTTCACTCCTGTTTCGCTGATTTCTCTAGTGCTTCTTTCTGTTTTTAGTTCGTGTCTCTTGAGATTTTTAGGCTTATCGTCGTTTTTGCGTTGCTAAGGTGTCGTTGGTGTTGCCAAGAATGGAGGGTATTGTTGGCGTTCTTTTGGGTACCCATGAAGTAGCACCCTCACAAGACGATGGCGAAGTAGGAGATTGTCTTGACGAAGAGTAAACTAATTTTCATGTTTGAAATGTTGAGAGATTTTAATAATTTTTTGAGATTTTTTTCTATATTGGCTTTTTTGTTCGTTCCAAACTGAAAATTTGTTGATAATACCTTACCTTATTATTACCTACATTATATAATTTGGAAACATAGTTCATGTGTGTTTTTTGCATACCTAAAAAAATATGAATTACCTGCACTTGATTTTTGTGATTTTTTATTGACAACTGGATGTGTTTTTATCAAAATGGAACATATCCGAAATTTTGATCAAAAGGGGTCATATCCTAATGATAATTAGCTGTAACTCCTTTGGTTTTCGAGATTGGCTGCTCATGTTTTGGGATATAATTTCTAGTGCCTCACTAAGCTACACTAGATTAAAAACTAAATTTAAATTCCAATCAATAACTCCTTGGGCGTTTTTTTCACTTCCTGAAATTTTTTCGGAAGTGGATATGACCCCTTTTGAAAGTAAGCTCCTCATTTCATCAATATTTGTCCAAAAATAAATAAAACCTGCAACAAAAGCTAAAAATCCAAAAAACCTTTTGAATGGCAGAATATTATTTAGAAGGAATTTTTTGCCATCAAATCGGTATTCAACAATTTCTTTTTACTTTATGTCCTGAATAGTACAATATAGTACGATAATATACGAAAATTCGATCATTAGATCATGCTGCATGACTGGAACTTTAAAAAAAAATCTTTTAGCTCCAATGCCAAATCCGTTTTGTCCTGTAAAACGTTTGAACCCCCAAAAGCCGAAGCCCGACTTTTTGTGTGGAAACCAAAATGCCTATGAGACAGAAGCCAGTTTTCCGTGTATCAAATTTTTACATTCTTGCACCATCTGTTGTTACTCTTGGATAGCAGTTTCAAAAACACCGATTATGAACGTAAGATGTGGATATTATTCTCCACAAAATGTTATCCATCTTTGTGTTAGTTTCAATAGACTGTGATGGACATCGGTAACAGGTTTTTCCAGCTCCCTTTTCCTACCATCTTCTGTTTGTCAGGCTTTAGAAGTCAGACACCTAAGGAGTTCGGGTAATACAGGGTTTTCATTCACACAAAGGTTTTCGAAGGTCGTTCGAACTAAGGGTCCCTTGTGCTAGATGTTTGTTAGCTAGGTAAACTTTAGTTTAGTTTCATTAGAAAAACTAATTCATGGTTATAAAACCTAAACCTTCCTAGTAATATGACAACTAACTTGTAGTAAGATAATTGTAATATTATGCTTTGACCAGAAGTGTGAAGTAATGAGGAAAATACAGAATATCACAACGGCGATCGCTCCAGGTGACATTGTAAAATCTTTTGCTGAGGGGACAAATTGCCCATTTAAAGGTGCTGGTCCTTGTGGCACTCGCGTGAAGCTGCATCTCATAGCTGAATGGGAATTTCTTTATATTTGATCAAATGAATAGAGAGAGTCAATATGTTTGTTCCAGAGTCAATATGTTTTGGAACAAAATTCTAACAACACAAGGCTGGCTTGATAAAGAACTCAAAACTTGGATACTAGTTGAGAAGCAATATTTTCAATTTTTTTACTTATATATTTTTTAATTTTTCTTTTCTTTAGGCAACCACCAAAAATGATGATGCTAGTGATGCTTATTCTCGAGAAGTGGAGAGACTCGTTGCCAGGAAAGAGTATAAAGGGATGATTCCTATTGTTGAAACTTCTGCTCACGATAATATCAATGTAGATATGGCTTTCATTGTATTGGCTCAACTTATAGATCGTAACAAGGGCAGATCTAAAATTGTATCTTATGCTGAATCTTCTCGAATGCGGAAAGAACACTTGGAATGTACTACAGAAGCGTTCCAAACGCTCATTAGATCTCATGTATGTTGATATCTGTGCTTTCCTTTATAGTTGTGTCTGCATACTTTTGTAAGTACTGAAACTTGTGGCTATCTGTCTACTAGTTATGAGTTAATCGATGTTATAGATCACTGACCATCAATCTTTGTGGAGTCAGACATACAAGAAATTTGGAAAACATGATGACATGCTAAGATTTACTCAAGAATTTGGGAGTGATAGTACTCAAAGAATATTCCGTCGACATGTCAAAAAGTTGAAAGATGAACATTTGGCCAAAAAAGTGCAAAGTTATATGGATATGTTGCCTGATATACTCCAAGAACTCATGCCTGATATATCTATGTTTCATGAATGGTAAGTTACCTGGTTCTATTTCCTTGTAGTAAAGGCTGAATAGAGCGTTTCTCATCTTTTGCAATACTTGGTGTCCAGTTTAACAGAAACATAGCTTCTCACAATTTTGTAGTAATGCAACCTCTTCTCCAATTTAAGATAAGGTTTTGCTGCTGGGGTTACCAGTCAAAGATATCCACACCTAGCCAGTTTGTTTACAGAAACTTGAATTTTCTGACCTGGTCGTTGTAGGGTGAACCTAGTAGGTACCACCTTCAATTATCTTAGCCGCTGTTGTTTGAGAAGGATGTGTTTCACGTTTAACCTTTTACAATTAAATAATTACTTTGGAAATTGGACTGATGAATACATTTTACCAATAATAAGTTTATTAAAAAAAATAACCTTTGCTGTATAAAAGTAGTAAAAAATTAAAAAAATAAATAAAGAAATAAATCTAGTTTGATGTATCACATTATTTTGCTAGGATGTATTTTGCATGGGTGCTGTTGTTTTCATTTCTGAAACATGGAACCAGAGCTCCTGTGAGTATAATGGCAAAATGTAAAGTTTTTTTCTTTTCCTAAGGTGAAACTCGTGCGATTTCCATCAAAATAGTTTGAACCATGCCGAACTAAAGCTATAAAAAGTATGATGTTTTCAATGATTTTTTTGTAATTTTAAACTACTTTGATGGGTTGCCGAAATTTAGCTGCTACCCCACCAAGGGGCCTGTACAGCCATGACAATTTATTATAGGGCATTGAGAGGTAAATATTTAATTTGGGCACTTTTTCATGTACATTTAGTATTTTTCAATCACATATTGTGTTTTTTCAACAAATTATTATTGTTTTGGTATCAAATTCAGTTTCTCAAGCCTTCCTCAATCAAGATTAACGTATTTGACTGCCAGATCATTATTCAGGTAGCAAGTATTGTTGTGGAGTTGTGTGATAGTAGTTGGAACTTCAGCTACAATTTGATCATTGAACATCTACAACAGATGAGAAGGCCTCCTACTGGATTTGCCTCAATTTGACCCCAGGAACCAAACAGTCTTGTCACTGGTCTGCCACCATAATTCAGTACCCATATTCATGTACCACTCATATTTCTTGGTTTCTGCCTGCCTTTTCTGTTGGCTGATCACATCATATAATTCATTTTGTCTTACTTTCCATAGTTTGAACTGATTTTTTGTGACTTCTACTGTTCTCTGTTTCAATAAACTAAGCATAGTAGAGGGGGGTTGCATTTACATAATTGATTGCAAATGCATTTGAATGGATTAAATTACAGCATGCAACATGTAAAATAGATTTTTAGGTTGTCCTACAAAGTGTTCAAATTTGAATTTTTAAGGTCATAAGTAAGTTTCAGAACAGAACGTTATACACAGCAAATAGGTGTCACTAAAAATACCCTAGGAAAATCTTTGATTCTTAAGTGTTTGGATATGTTGCAATAGATTTATTTTTTACAACTATTGGCTGAATGAGTGAAAATAAAATAACCGAAAGCCAATGTGGTGGTGGCATGACTGTAAAAAAAAGCTCTCAGGTGGCAAGCAACTCGGAGGATGCACCCCTAAATTTTGGTTAATAAAATGAATTATTTGCAGTGACTGGAGTACTGTTCAGCAGCACATCAAAGATCATCCTGATTTCAACAACTATTTTTTTACAAGTGAACAAATCAGTCAGTGGACTGAAGAAGATTGGGAAAATGATAAATTCGACAAGGACCGACGAATACCATGCGATATTCTTGACACTGGTGAAGCTGAAAGCGTTTTCAAAAGTCACGCTACTGCACTACAACAGGAACAAAAGAAACTGGAGTATGTGAATTTCTAGAGATTTTCAGTTTCAGTTGTTGTGTGAATTCATCTTATTATTAAATAGTTGAGGGATTTAGTACAATTTGTAGGAGGATAAAATGCTTCATATCTGTAAGTCTGATCATATAAGGTTTTTGAGTTTAAGAAGTTTGTTTTTAAGGGCGAGGGAGAAACTTATGACAAGTTACTGTCCAAGTACAAAGAGAATAACAACCTAGTACATTAGTCCTCTCCTGACCGGCATAATCCAGCTTTTACTTCCTCACCACCTTTGTAATTATGAGAAGGTTGAAGAATTCTCAGTTCTCTAAAATTTTTATTTCTATATGCTCTTTATAATGTATAGTGTTTCGAACAATTTCGGTTCTGTGTCTGTTTGTCTGTAATCAATTCCTTATCCCTGGCAACAGTATACGGATTGACAGACCATTATTTTAATTGAATGTGCAAGGATTGTGCGAGTTAGCCTATAAAACACTCTCTCTGTTTCATTGCCATTGGATCTATTGGCCAATGAGTGCACGCACAAATGTGAATTTTTTTAAATAGGTACCTATTTGTTCACATTAATTACATCACCAACAAATTATTTGATATGATGCCCCTAATGTTTTTTGTTATTTCTGTTGAAGGTGGAAAAAACAATTCAAACAACTCCTAGAGGACACTGGATATGTTACACCTGGCAAAGCACTTTCCGAGATCCGTGTGTTGTTCATGGGTCGAGAGTGCTTTGAAGCTCTTAGTGAACAAGAATGTCAGATTATCTACGATCGCCACCAGAAAGATATTGTTGACAAAGCCAAACATAATTTTCAGGTAAGTTGAGACAAGGTTACTTCTGCACTTCTTTTCAATTCATAAGATCTTCTGCACTATTTACCTGTGTCTTTGCGCATTCATCATGTTTTTTTAAAAATGTGTTTCTCAGAGTGTGAATAGACTTGAATGTCCACGTTGTGTCTTGATGTAACATTTAATCACAACCATTTTTAGCTAAGCAGACTAATTCAGTATTCATCCTTGATCCATTGTAGGAACTGTTACTAGAAAACGCTGATCTCTTTTACCATTTCAAGAGCATTGCTCCTACTGGAACCATTACACAGGACGACATAAAGGAAATAACGGATGCTTTGAAAGATGATTCGAGGTAAACTATATTTATTTATTATCTTCTCTTGATACGTGTAAACTATCCTAATAAAAAAATAATAAATTTAAAAAAATGTGTATAATAATAAGAAGAATAGAATAATCAAAATTGTAGAATTTTTCAAAACTTGTATTCTTTTCAATGTTTTCCTGCTTGAATGAAATACCGTATAAATATTGGTTTGCAAGGTCGGTAAACAGATCTACATTTCTTCAGCTTTCCAACGGTATAGTCTATTTTATATTTACATTGCTGATTAGTTGAACAAATTACCTACTTTTTAATGATGAAGAAATTGGGGTTTTCAAAGAAATTTAGTTTTCATTAAAGAAAAATAGTTATTCAACATTTTGAAAGGGCATATTTTTTTTTTTTTTTTTTTTTTTTTTTTTTTGTAAATCTTGTTTGCTTATAAATATTCCAAATGCCAGAACACTTTTTTTTTTCAAATCAGTTTATAAGATCTGTGTTTCTAAACTTATAAATGTAAATGAAAATTAAAAGTACTATTAAAAATAGAAATACAAAAACTTAAATTAAAGTTTTAATAAAGTATTTATTTAAGAGCATGAGTTAGCTTGGGCAACGCGAAATGAATATGACAACTACAGCTGAACCCGCAGGGTGGTGGCAAAAAAGGGGGGAGTGGGAGTAGAGAGGCCACCTCAAATTACCTGGCACATAGGCACCTATTTGTTAGATTGCATCTACAACCAAAAAGTTGATATTCTTGTGATAATTCCGTATTTTGGCCCTGTAATCTTTATCCCACAATAAAAATATTGCTGTTTGTACGATTTTCCCTAAACAAATCGAAAGTGAAAAACAATAAATTATATTAAATCAATTTATGAAAAACAGGGGCGAGTTGTAAGGTTTCATAATTATTTTCTTTATGTTGAACAAGCTAGTAAATTAATAAACTATGCACATAATATCAATAATTTTGTAGGACTACAAAGACCAAAAGTACCACCGTATAAAATTCAATAAAGCAATGCATGAACACAAGGAAACAGCCTCAGATGATTAATTGCAAAAAGCAAAAAAAAAAAAAAAAATAATAATAATAATAATAATAATTTTATATTACCAAGTGTTGCAGGAGAACATACTGTGGCAAAAGAAGGATCGTATTTAATAACCTCACATTGTTCATGTTCTTCGTTAGGTACACAAACCTTTAGAAGCACGAATGGTTTTTCGAAGCTCAATGTTCAATATTTTAATCCAGTTCATCACTTAGGCGCCGATCTTTAGAAAAAAAAAACCATGGTTCATTAACATCACTCTGAGAACAAAAAGAGACATATCACAATTCTGGCTTCACCATCGTGTTTAGCACTAAAAATTTTTAAAATGAGGTGTCACTCCTATACTCCCCCCCCCCCCCTGCATAATGCAAAACTTTTGGATTTTTTCTGATTTTTTTTCTTCATAAAACTTAGTATCAGTATCAGGCACCCCATAATGCTCTCCAATTTTCACTTTGATATCTCAAAAGTTGTAGAAAGAATGAAGAAGGGGGGGGGGGGTTACTTTCAGGACACCCTTTATGTATGTATGTAAAAGTGAATCCAGGAAATGTTCCAGACCCCCTCAAAACGAATTCCCACGAAGAAAAATTTAATTTTCAAGTTTTTGGGGCCATTGTAGTAGCTATATTTTCTTCAAAAACATCTTCAGTAATTACCTTCCATGGGCTAATGGGTTTGGAGTCGATCTCCACGTAATTTATTATGCTGAATCAAATGGCCTTGTAGATCTCTCAGATTCTTGTACTTACTTAACTAATTCAATATCTCTACGCAAATACCATCTGTGTTAGCATATTTTTCCTGTTTTAAGGGAAATCCTCTTAGGCGGAATTGATGGTTCTGTGTTATTAGAATATAATATCAAAAGTGAGCCAGGTTGGGTGACGTTTCACTCCAGATATTTTCCATTTATTGTGTATTAATGATTAATCATGTCCCGAGAATAATGGAAACACAGGTTCATGACGAGCAAATTTATTAGAATAATACATTAGCAACAACTGTGTAGGGAAGTTGCGGATACAACCAGAAGAATTGCAGACATAGTCACATGGAACACTACACCATTCCAGCTTGAATTTCTTTACTAAATCAAATTGGAATAAAAATAGAGCATACCGTTGGAAAGCTAATTAAATTTCAAAATCACTAAGTTCTTATTTTCATTGATTTATGCAGGTACAAGGCTCTCGATCGGTTAGACCAGGATCGCAAGCTGATGTTGTTTCAACATCTAGGATTCGTTCACTGCCCAATCAGAGAACACTGTCCAGCATTTCCCAATTGCATGGATGCCCTCATAGAGAGAATATTGTCCAACCGAGTACAAAGGTTTGTTTCATTTAACCATGTTGCCTTAAACATTCATATGTATTTGGGTTTGATTCTGTTTTGTATTTATTTGCAGACTTTCTGTGGATCACAGCAACAGATGGTCTTCAAATGGTAGTAATAATCTTCTCAACATTGTAATCTTAGGAACTGGTGGCTTAGGACATGAGTTTGCGTCTGAATTAAAAGTACGTTTTAACCTTTCTTGGTTTTGTAGGGTTTTCCTCTGATATCTAGTTTAATTAGAAGAAATGAGAAGTTAACATACAATCAGTAAATAATGGTTGATGAGGATACATTTTGGGATTTACATGTAGGCAAGGTATCAGTGCTTACACCTAATGAGCATAAACATTGTTACTCATTTAGGCCATAATCCCTTTCCCATCCATCTCCTGCAGTGCTTATTGAAGGATATCTTCTTATCTTCGTTTTACATTGTCTCTCTTATCGTTGTTTTTCAACCTCTTATTTTCACATACAGTACAGTTCAGAACCATGTTTGTGTTCATTGTGGCATACTTTTACTATTCTCATCACATCATGTATCGTTTAGACTGTGTGATAACAGGCATTGGTTTTTGTTTGATTTTCAAAGCATTACATTAATGATGTTTTGTAGGTCCTCTGTGAAGATGATGAGATTGAAGTTGATTATCATCTGTATAGCATAGAATTAAAGATTGTTGATGGTGATGTCAGTTTGCCTCAGTTT
This sequence comes from Adelphocoris suturalis, assembly GCA_030762985.1. Classification (NCBI taxonomy): domain Eukaryota; kingdom Metazoa; phylum Arthropoda; class Insecta; order Hemiptera; family Miridae; genus Adelphocoris; species Adelphocoris suturalis. The sequence continues at coordinate 32,552,349 of CM061051.1, forward strand.
ACATTCCAGTCAAGTGATTTTCAGCCAAATGGTAAGTATCACATTATGTTAATTCATTGATTTTTTTTTCTTTTATCCTCCTATCATTTACTAAAAGTAATTTTACATGGATTTACATTTGCTTGTCTTAGTTTTTATACAGATCACACGGATTCTTCAGAAACCTTGAGAACAAGACCTAGGAATGTTTAACGATTTTGTCTAATTTACAGATTTGATGTTTTTCCTTTCACTTTACTGTTATAGAAAGTTCTATAACAGTAAAGTTGTGTTACTTCATATTGAATAATTTTTTCCACACATTTTTTTCTTCTATTTTTTTCTCAACATTTTTCTAGCTGATGAGGGCTGATCTGAATTTGAAGCTGATTGTTTAGTAGGTGCTGAAGTTAAATGAGTTCCTTATTAATATTCAACTGATTGCCAATTTCACTAATGAAAATATGTGATTATTTTTATAATTAGTGTTTTAGATATGGCATTAGGTTCACTTTTTTCAAAGACCAACGTTCAGAATGCTGTTTTCTTTTTACTATCCATCCAACGAGCTATGAAAACTGAGTCTTAAGCCGATTTCACATGGAGCGGTATGTCCGGAGACGGAAAGACGGAACGCAATGTGATTGGCTGTTGGGACAACAGTTGAGGATGGTGGCAGCCATGTTGCCATCGGCGCTCGGCGGTAGAAAGTGTATACCGTTGCCGCTTGCCGTCGAGCGGAGCGCAATCTCATTGGACAGGAATGTTGATAACCTCAAGTAGAGGTTTCAGATCAGGTAGGATGGTTATGATTCCGTTCACCAAGGTGCCGTTTTCATGTGAACAACGTGACGCATTCCGCCGCCCCCTCCACTGGATTTTTCGGCCTTCCGCCTTTCCGGTTGTACGCTCATACCACTCCATGTGAAACCGGCTTTATGTGTCAGAAATGCCATATTATGATTGGCCGCACTGAATGCTCGCTCGTGTGACTTGACTAGGCGTGCCTGCTGGAAGGTTAATTAGCGCAAAGTATTTTTGTACTAAGAGTTTCATAAAATAAATTATTGAATAATAATAATTATTATTATTATTTATATTTATACATATGTTTATTGTATATCCATTATCTTTCATTATCATTGTATATATCCGTTTTCTTTCTCAGGTTGTTTTTGTGTATATTCGGATTCGTCTACATTCGAATACGTGAGGGATAGTCTTGAAAAAACATTATTGTCTAACTTGGAACAGGAAGATCGAGTACCATTTCAAGGCCTGCCTATTGTCATTATATTTCTGCCTGAACTACATCTGGAAGAACAAGAACTTATGAAACTTCATGAGGAAGGGCAAAGTCTTGCTGACAGGTTGTGTAGAACATCTATTTTTTTCCCGCATCAATATACTAGATACAGATTGATTAGTAGTGATATTGTGGGAATACACAATATATATATATTTTTTTTTTTTTACTTCTTGAAATGTTAGCCCAATACTCGAGTTTGACAAGTTTGATTACTTCTGGCTCCCCAATGCCAAAAATAGAACTGGAGATTTAGGTTGAAGTGTGAAGAGTGGATGGATGGGCGGGGAGTCCAGCTGTGCGTAAAACTTGAAGAGAGTAACAATGGTTAGACAAATATGTTTGCAGTACTTGCCTACAGAATGCTGAATGAACGTTATCTAAAAATATGGAACCATCGTAATAGCTCTGTTTTTATCGATAATTTACTAAAAATTTAAATAAGGAAAAAAATGAGTATAAACAAAAATGAAAAAAAATTTCAATTCTAAGGAATACATTTTAAACATAAGAGAAAGGAGAAAAATATACATTTAATGGGGGAAGTCTAAGTTAGTAAACGGTTATCTAAAAATATACATGGCTTTGGGAAGACCATCAAGAGAGCAGAAGATCCAAATTCTTGGTCCTACCTACTTCTTTTAACAGTTTGCTAAATAACTCATCTGATGTGGAATGAAGAGTTTACCTGATGTAGATTATTGAGAAAGGGAAAATGTTTGGTGCAGAAATCTAGTGACTGAGAAAGTGATAGAGAGTTTTATTCGCAGTGAAGCACAATAATCAGAGTGAAAGATGTTTTACAGTGAATGATACAGATCAGGGGTCTCCAACCCACGGCCCGCAGGCCACATCCGGCCCGCGAACAGATTTAGACCGGTCCTCAGAAAAATTACAAACTGAAAACGTTTCAAAGACTTTTTCAAAAATGAAGTTTGTTATATCTATATGCAGATCTTCCTTATCCGATGAACATTTGAAATCAATCTTAATGATCGGAACTACTAATTTTGACCCTAAATGGACTGATATTTTAAGTGGCAAACAAATGCAATCTCATTAAATATGTATTTTTATTTTTAAGCTTTACACTTGTGTACCTACACATATATTGTCAAATTTTTCTTTTTTCATCATTAAAACTTAAGAATCCTATAAATTTGTAGTACATTACAATGATTTGGTATTTTATTATACTGCGTTTTCATAGGGCTTACTTGAAAACTTCTCTAAGAGAGCAAATGTAATTTTATGACAAGCAGTAATATTGATTCAGTTTTCTGAGCTATTCTAATTTTTAGAAGCTTACCTAATGTTATATTAAAAATGTATGGGTATTTGAAATAATCGTTGAAATTTTTAGTGAAAGTAGGCCTAAGTAAAAATCATTAATAATTGTCTTACTTAGGTCTGGTATATTTTGTTCACCACATTATTTCAACAAAGATATATTAGGGAATATAGCTACTGAGAAAACTAAGCCCAGAATAGTGAATGTATTTGGGGGGGGGGGGGGGGGGGGGGCACGGGAAATATTAGTAATTTTTTGGCCCGCCTTGTCTCAAATATTTTATAATGTGGCCCTTCAGTAAAAAAGGTTGGAGACCCCTGATATAGATCAACATTGGTTTTATGGAAATCTTTGGCATTCATCAATAGCCTTCGACCCACAAAAAATAATGCAATGCACTACTTAACGGATAACATGGAAATAAAAATAATTGAAAATTACGGGTTGAAAATGTATAACCTTTAGATAGTGCTCCTATAGCAACAATCTTGCCAACAATTCCCAATTCCAATATCACCTCTAAAATATTGTTGGTAATTAATAATGTACAAAAAAGTAAATTCACATGGTATTCATATGACATGGCAAGTAACATTCACGATTTGACAAATGACTGTAATTTATCCTTTGTTAGTCGTTATCCATGTTAGTTATCAGCCTTTTTTCAAAAATGTATAGAAAGAAAGTTATACTTGAAATAAAATTAATTTTATGAATGTATCGCGTGAAATATTTTTATTTTACGTGAATGTTGCTTTAGAATGCGGGGCACAACATTCTAGATTTGCTTTGAGATCGTCGATTGATTTTGAATGCTTGATGAATAATTTAAAAAATATTTCGCTGAATGATGTTATTTATTTTGTTTATTGCAGCTTGCAATCATCCTTCATAGATGTTTCATTGGAAGAAGAGTATTACAAAACAGACCGTTTCTCTTCATGTTTGGTTATGAAGTCTCTTAAATTTTTACTTCAAATGGTGCAAGAGAGATGTGGGATTGGAAATATCTATCAATCAGTCATGGAAAGTACGGAGCCAGATATCAGGTAAATTAATTTTTACTACAAACAAAATACCACGCCTTTGGCTACTCTTTGTACATAACTGTTATTTATATGTATAAAAAACTATTATATATATATATATATATATATATATATATATATATATATATATATATATATATATATATATATATATATATAATTTATATATATATATATATATGTTATTTAATCCGAACCCACCAAAATGGATTTCCATGAAGACTTTTTTTGTTAATTTTGGAGCCATTGTAACAGCTTTGTGTTCTTTAAACAATTTGCTGATTACCTCTATAAAACAGTATGTTGAATGAAAAACGTGTGGTTGAGAGTTGGTTCTTCACCTTTGTCAGAATGAACAACTCAGGAGGCTAAAGTTAAAAAAAAAGTTGAACGTAAGCTTTGAAAAAGTGAAAACCCGCTGAAATTTATGTTTTTGCTGCTATCACTTGAAAACTAAATACCCATATTGAACAGATCAAAAGATTAACACTTTATTTTTCTTGCGGGATCCAAACTTAATAACGTTTATTACGCAATAAAACCGTTATAACGGGAGTAAATAGACTGAACGGGACACAATAACAGAACGTGGGATCATTCTCGCCCCGTCCACATCATTTCAACAGCGCTAGCGTACAATACAGTGGTGACACGATAAGGAGTTACTCAGCAAACTCAATTTTAAATATATCACTTCACTGCACTAGCGGGAGTTCAGATCGGAAGGTAAATTGGGAATATTTTGGGAACAATAATTCGGGAAGGGAAATTATCATTGTTCCGTCCTGAAGTATACAAAGGGAGTAATTCCACGTAGAGCGACATTAGCGCTCTAGCGGTAACTTTAGAAACCAAATCCCTAACTCCATTCCAGTTCTGTGGCGGTAAATACAGATTTGGATAGGGCCAAACACATATATTACGATTGTACTATTTCATAGCCCACTGGATGCCATCCATCATTCAACATCCTCTACTTGTTTTATTCAATTTCTTTTTAAGAATTATATTAAATAAGTTATTAGAACCAAACTAAACTATGATTATGTTCACAAATTATTATCGACTTTGTTTCAGAATAATCATGTGTTTGTTCTGTGGTGACCCGTATTCTGTTGAAAATGTTCTTGCGCCTTTATTGAGCCACCATTGCTGCTTCATGAGCGGAGAAAGAAGTATCATACTCGAAACATTCCTTGGTTCCTCCAAACGCAAAGTAGAAGTCATAATATCTTCATTCCACGGAGCCAATGCATTCAGGGAAGAATTGGTTCATGGTTTTATCTTAGTTTATTCAACAAAACGAAAAGCATCCCTAGCTACTCTCAAGTAAGTTGATCTTCATTTGTGAAATGTGGAGTCCTAGAAAATTAGTAGTATTATTATTCCTGATATATGTTCCTTATATTTTGTGATTAGTCTGATTTGATTTTTGATTTTTTAGTGCTTTCTCCATGAACATTCCTAATTTGCCAATTCAAATAATGGCTGTGACTGACATTGGAGGTGCCAATGCTTTCTTCACAAGTGATCTTTGCCATTTACTTATCACAGAGGGAAATGCAACTGCAGACAGACTCCAAGCTCATTTTACGACTTCTAACTCATCTTTTCAACATAAAAGTAACACAATTACTATTTAAATGGATTTAACTTTGCTTTTTGTGATTATTAAACCGATTTAGTTAGTCCAGCTTTAAGCTGAAATCACACTTGAGAACTATATTTGGAATGGTGAAATAATTTTTTCGTTTATGAATGATAAAACCAATGTCTCAGGCAACCATTTTCACATACTAAAAACGTATTTTCTGAATGTTGGTAGGTAGTTGTTGTAGTAGTCAATAGTTAGTTATTAATTTCCCAAGAATTTAGCCATATGATATCTTGGAGATCACACTTCCTAATTTATTATTATTATTGTTGTAATTTTTGATTTCGGATAATTCAAGAATATGCGCACTCTGATCTTTCTTTGATTTGTTTTAGCTCAGCACAAAACAGTAGTGGTTTCAAATTACTGCTAGTTTTTTAAAGAAATTGAATAATGAGTTTGTGATACTACTGAGTAATGTTGTATTGATACAAATGGTTAGATGTATTACTATATTCTTTTGGTTTTTCCAGCTGCTTTTTACACTCCATTCTTCAAAGAAGTTTGGGAGAAGAAACCGGAAATTGAGCAAGCATTCCATCTGGAAGAGCCTGTTATTGACAGCAGTATGGATAACGATCAGATGATGCCACCTCTTGGAAATAACACATATCATTTGAAGCTTGCTGCTTCCGCAAACGACATGTATGTTATCGTAATAATTGCTTTGCTTAAATAGGTTATACCAAGGAAGGTTAATAGGTTAAGGAAGGTTAAATAGGTTATACCAAGTGATAGTTCATCAACTCCTCTTGGGATAGAGAGTGAATGAGAGTACAGTTGCCTGACTACTTGCAGCGGTGATTGAAAAAAGAGTTTGTGTGTTTCAAACCCAAATTTCCCTTTTTTTATGTTGGGTAATAGTGCAATCAATAGTCCTCTGCAATGATGGGATCCACAAACGTAATTTAGGAATACTGATCTTCCAAAGAAGAATGCTCATCATGGTCACAACACTGAAATCAACACTGTTGGTCTTCTATCTGAAATTAAAATTTACCTGCATACAATGTCACCACTTTCATTCACGTCACAATTCACATGACTCTGGCCCTTTACCGCATATTCCTGTTGATTTTGTTAAATTAATCTATAAAACATGTTTGATTAAATAAAAAATTTGAAAGACTTACATGCTTATAATACAAACTTTTAAGATTATTCAACCATTTGCTTTCAAAACGTTTTGACCTATTCCAAAAGTTTAGCTTCCAATAAAATGCATTAACATGAAGAGCGAGAAGATGAAAGATTTTGGTTGTCTTCCTTTATAGATTTTGACATGTACTTTCATTTTTGTTGAACGCAGGCTGTCTTCCGATATTTATGACAAACAAGAAACTGAAGATGGTTCATTTTCACCTACTTTGTCACACGAGCAAATGACTATTGGCAGTGGCAGTGAAGAATCTGACACTTATTCTCCTGTTGGAAACCAGCACAAAAATTCGATTTCGCCACACAAGTTGCTCCAGGGTAAGACAATCCTTTAAAATTGTATGCAATGAAATACTTTTTCAGCCGCCAAATAATTTGAGGGTCTTACCTCAGACTACTGTTCTGACCATCTGAAATACTATTAAGTATATCTCAACTATTTGTATCCTCTTAATAAAAACGACGACCTCATTATTCTTAAGAGCTGAAAATCATATTCAATTATTTGATTAGCGGGTTCTACTGCTAGGTACTAGAGTACTTGGTTGTTACAGTTCTCTTCAGAAATTAGAGAGTGCCTGTCACTTGATTGAGGTCGCTGTTCTTGGTACTTTTATGTACAGTTCTAGGGATCCTTCCATTCCAAACGGTCGAGGATGGGACTCCTGATTGCTACACAAAAATGCAAAATATGGTCTTATTTGGGCTATCCCACCTTTGTACCAAATTATTGATGACGAACTGTTCCTCCCCCTTCGATGTAGAGTGCACTTTGAGAATAAAAGGAAAAATAAATCGATTTCCATATGAAAATAATGTAACATCTGGATAGATAATTTGATTCATAAACCATAAACATTATAGCTTACCAAATAGGTATAAGTTGTGCACAACCAGTGGTGGCCTTATAATTGACTGAGCACCGGGAATTGAAATTTGTGATTTGTATGTGTTGTTGATTTAGATTTGTGGATGAATATACTGACATAGAAGCTTCGATTTCAGTGTCAGTTTTGTCAGTTCCAAATGGTTCTGTGCACAAGCACTGTTTAGTTTTTATTTTTAATTGCTGGAACCTGGAGGTCTGGAATTGAGTTCCGTGTTCACAAGGCTTTGTGAATGTAGTTATCCACATTTCTCGGGTTCTAATACCGTTCTCAGTGCTTAACGTGGTTCCAATAATTCTGGAACACTTAGAGATGATTCATCCCAGTTCTGTAGAGTTCTAGAATCCCTCAATCAGTCCCCTCTGGGAACAAACCTGGAGTCAGCAAGGTGAAGGGATCAACACCCCCCCCCCCCCCCCCTTGTTTTTTCAACTATACCTTTAAAATGTCGTTTGCACCCATGAAGGACTCACCAAAATTCCAGATCCTCTCTTCTTTTCGAAATTTCAAATTGATTGATTGGTGGTATTCCTGACGCATACTTCTAAAATTCTGAAAATGATAACATATTAGCATTAGAATCTGAACAAAGTCTCATAGATTGTTTGAATGGCCCGTTTCTTGTTGGTCATACTAAAGTCGTAACATTTTAACCTCATTTTTAACTAGAGGCAATTATCGAAAATTACCTGAAAACTGTAGAAATGTTTAATTGTTTTGTGGAAAGTTGGAGCAGTGAGATTGAAATCAGGCGTTAAAAAACAATATTAGCAAAAATGAGGTAAAAGTTGTTCAAAATATCATTATTAGATAGATTCTGTAGAATGTTGCATGGCAAGCGAAGTTTCCCTAAAATAATGAATAAAATCTCAAAGGAGCGAGTGAAAAAGGAATGGGAATTTTTAAACCCCTTGTCTGTCAGGAGATCAAGTTTCCTTACTCAAATTATTATTTTTTCTCCAAATTTCAACTTTTCTCACATGATTCAATGTTTTCTGATGGGACCTACTACATTTGCTTTGGATTTTTGAGTTATATTTACAATTGAAAACTGATAGCAATATGTTGATCAACAATGACATGATTTTAAAATACAGCTTTTCAATCGTACTGATTTTCTATCCTGAAATTTCAATCATCAATTGCCGTTGGAACAACTGTTTGTTGGTACAGTTTCTTGCCCTACATATTTTCTTCAATTCATCTGAGCTTGTCATGATAGAACAGACACTATTCATTGAATGTTTGAAAGAATCAATAATTGTTCTGGTCAAATGATTAGTTATGGTAGTCTCTGTACAGAGTACCTACATGTTAAAGTATTTCTTTTGGAAACCTACTGTGTTGTGTGCTTATGCCTGACCTTTATGAACTACACATTGGATACCACCTACCCATTCCGCGCTGTTTAGCATTTGTTGTTCTTGCATGCTTGTTTCTGTTGATATTGATAGGTATTGTAAATAATACCCCCCCGACCCCCACCGAATATTTGTTACATGAATTTACCCCTGAATAGTCCCATTTCTTTATACCTGCTGTCAGCTTTTATTTTGAGAATTCTCTGTGAGATCGTGATCGTGTGAGGTCGTCAGAAAATGATTAGGATCTTGTTGAGCATTCATCTTCGAGTATTGTTGTTCTGGGCTCTCGATTAGATATTTCATTCAGCGATATATAATGATATATCGTACAGTGTTCCTTAACCAGGTTCCTATAATTGATAATATTGACTAATAAAAATTAAAATAATACAAATACAAATTGAATACCGAGAAGATTCAAATCTAAAAAATGAGAAAAGCCATTTCATATATACTATTTGTCATTTTGGGTGGTGGTATAGCTTGTCCTGGGAATTTAAAAGTTTTTTAATCAATTTCATGATTTTTGTCAACCCATTTTATGCTATTTCTAACTGACTTCAAACTTTTTCAATCAAGTTTCTACATTTTATTTAATGAGTTAAGGTTGTAAAGAAATCATAGGTGTAAAGGGAAAACTAAATTTAACATAATAGAACCATTTCATTAAAAGCAGTACATAAACATTTTTGTATACCTTCATTTATATTTTTTTATATGAATGTACCTCATTTTCATGAGCCAAAATGAAATAAAGTTGGGTTTATTCTATTAGATTCTTTTTACCTTTCAACCTATGACTTCTTGATAATCTTATGATAATAAATAAAGTGTGAAGATTTGGTAAAAAAAAAAAATGAAATTTACTGACATATTACACATTACACTGACAACGACAGTTGACATGCGACATATTAAAAATGAATTATCAAATGTTGATTGAATGGTCATCTGATGATATCAAGAATCCTTTCTCAATTTATTTACCAACAAGTTTTCTGAATGTCTTTCAAATTTATGGGGAGTGTAGGTTATTGATACTTGGAGGGAAATAAAATATGGGACCATCTCGGACAAAGCATATTTCCTCAGAGTTTTGAGCATTGTAGATGGATGAGTTTACATGAGAAAGTATGTATGGATAGATAGCCCGGTCCTGAAATTATGTAATTTTGATGGAATGGTAGTAGTTTGTTTAATAATAAAGTTGCGATAGTGATAAAGATATTGTGCTATAAGACGCTTCCCTGTCCACACGTGCATAGACTAAGAATTACTGCAAATATATGCGTATTGTACTTAGTTTGAATTATACTAAACTGGTATCCGAATAAAATCATGACCAGGGATCATATTCAGGGAAAATATTGTCCATCGATCACTATCGTTCTCAAGTATTGGTAGAATAACATGGATGTCCATGAGTCCCATGCTCCAATTGTTAGCAGAGTAAATTTGCTCAAATTGGGGAAGTAGTCTTGGCAATTTGGCGGAAAAAAGTTGGCTTGGTTAATCTTTGGTATTCATATGATATAATACGTTTTCATTAGCTGGTGGTTTGTGCCACTGTGACTAAAATCTTGAAGGGGTAATTAGTTCAGGTGTAATATCTCAAGTTTCCCTTTTACATATACATCATACAACCTTGTTAGTGCATTTTATAGTGGTTCCAGCTATGTTGAATGATGTCAATCTCTCATTAAATAATATGGCTATTTACCCTTGTTGTTTTGGACCCATCGTTTAAATGTATACCATCTGTGTTGTCTAGGCTTCCAAGTGTACCCCCCACCTGCTACCCCCCCTGAGCCTGCACCTCCGGATCACCCCCCTAGGCATGTACTCAGCAATGCCACCAACATTCTTGGATCTTATACGAGTTTGGACGAGATTACCTGCAACATGATAATATGAATTAATGTTTTACGTGTACGTTTCACAGTGCTACAGTAAATTTTGACATGCACAACATTTTTAAAAAACTATGTAACTAGTTAACCTCTGTGTTGCATGTAATTTGTACGATGCGAAGAATTCCTTTTTAATATTGCTGATTAAATAATTTAAAAAAAGAAAATAACACTGATCTTGGCAGTAGATCCCCTTTGCATTGTTGGTCTTAGCGGACGTAATGATTAAGTGTTGAAAATTTTCTTAAAGTGTCCATAATTTTGAAACTTAGGTGTTCATTAATTGAAACCTTGTTTTAAATAGGAGTGAAAATATACCGTTTGACACAGAATATCACATGTCAAAGTGTACTATATGTGTATCATAATTTTTAATCTAGTCGTTTCGTATATTCAATAATTTTTTTAATTTTGTAAGCCTAATTCCCTCATCTGTCCAAAGTTTTACTTATGGTATTTATTTACATGTTTAGGAAATCATTGAAAACGTCTCGTGTGAGTCATAATATTACCATGATGTTTTTTATATATTATTATCTATGCGATTTGTAAATTATGTGAATTGAATCATGTTCCTACTATTCTGTAATATTTTATGAGAATCTTCGGTTCATGTTTTTGTTAATGGTTCTCTCATATTATGAAAACCACTGCTCTAATATCTTTTAGATGTCTATTAAATTATTATACAGCCAAACAAATTAATAAAACTAAGTATAAATAAAACTCTTTGAACGCTTCCATACTTCATTTGAATTATTTCCTGAACTCACTGGTGTAGTTTGGTGCCTCTCTAGACTAAACTCCTTTGATTATTTAACAGAGGAAGGGCCTTTGGTTGGGGATTGAGTAGACTAAATACAAAATGCACCGGAATCGGGCTAAGCAGGATTATTACATACAAGTTAGTTCTAAAATTACCAAGCATTATTTTGTGGTGAACCAATAAAACAGTGTGACCAAATAAAGAGTAAATGGAGAACAGATGCAATCTAAATATAGATAGCTAACTTCGATTCATTTTTTGCAATAAAGTCGAAGATTCTTGGTAGGTAAGTAATTAAGAGTTTCTTCTGTAAAATGAATTTGTGTGAAGCCCCCTATGTCAGGCCTAAAAGAAAAACAATCAACCTAGTAGGATGAAAACTTGAGATTAATGATTAAAATACGAGTATTAAAGTGAGTGACTAACAGAGTCTAAATAAAAACTCATGTTTTTTTAAGCCTAAAACAATTGGTATGTCAATGTCTCATTGTTCAATAGCAATGATAATAATAATAATGTTGAATGGTTCTTTTGGTTGGGGTGTGGTGGTCTATAAGTTGATAATATGGGGCAGGGAGGGGGGATGGGTCCGCGAGAATGGCTTGGTTTTCTGAAGGCTGTGTGGAGTCAATGAGTTTGGGAAACACTGATCTAGAAGACTTTTTTGTGGGAAATCAAAAGAGCTGAGTTCATAAAGTTCACTTGTATGACATCCACAGCTCACGAAGCTAACCAAATAAATGGTGCTTACCATAAACCAGAGGTGCGGGACACATGGCTCAATTCATGACTAATTGGAGGCTCCAATGCAGGATAACCTATGTGTGGAATAAGTTTACTCTAGTAAGTAATGGCTCTACACGAACGCTTACCATGTACTGTGTGTTTAAACATATCTATTGAGGTTTTCAACGCAGTTGACTGATGGCTAATCATTTTTTAGAAGGTGAAGTCAACTATAACCAATTGACAATTTAAAAAAATAATAATAGGTAAAATAGATAGGAATAGTAATAATAATTCATTAGGTATATTTGACTAAATGAATAGGTACTTAATATTATTTTAAAAATAAATTTATAATAAAAACAAGGACCGAGCTGGTAAGTGATTCACTCTCTTAACGAGCTTACTTTTTCTTTCATTCGGTGTTTGAAGAATTGTATTTCTCTACTGGTAAGTGTACTTCTGTACTGGTAAGTATTTCTAGAGTTAGTTATTCGAAGTATGAATTACCTACCAGTAGTCTGTTAGGGAGTTCACAACAAACGGGCGGTACTTAAGAAGCATAAAAACAAAGTAAAATGTAAAATATGAGTAGAACAAAGCTGCTACAGACGGGTCAGCGTAGGATCGCTGTGATACCCTTTAGATTTAAGGAAATCAACTGTGATACTAGGATTAGGAATCAAAATGTACTGTGATATTAGGTTAGGTTGTGATGTTTGATTGTTGGGCCGTGTGTGTGTTGGGGACCCTACCGGCTCCTCGGGGGGGCAGCGAACTGGTAGGTTTTTGAAGTTGATTAAGTTATTTGGTTTCACATTTTATTAGTTTTGCTTTTCTTTATTTCAAGGGCTGTAGGCCTTCCTGGGCATGCAGAAACACCCTAAGAAATCGGGAAACCCTACGAGACGGGGACCAGGAAGGCCATCCATAGGAAGGGTGGGCTCGAGGAGGCTGGTGTGGGTTTTCCCCAACTCCACCGGCTAGTATGAATGTAACCGCGATGCTGTATGAATGTAATTTATTGATTGAATGAGCATACATAGAAATAGGGAAACCGAGTGTGATTAAGCCTGTGATAGTAGATTTAAGTTAGTTTTATCCGAATCAAGTAGGAGGGGAGGAATATACAAGTACTCGCCCTGCCTCAAATGCACACCATCATGAGAGGACCACAAACATGATTACCGAAAATGGGAAGACCACAAGATATAAGAAGAGGTGGCTTAGTACCTAGGTATCATGAACTCCTGTCCCTATTTAAGTACCTGCATCCCACAAAACCTGGCACCTCCACGTGGTCCATCCCGGGCACACTCACTGAGTGTGGCCAACGCCAGAGGGGACAGGAGGGCCTGCTGTATCATCAAGAAAGAGTGAGGACAAAATCCACTACTGCCGCACAAAATATGAAGAAACCATGGAACCGCATAGATTGTTTTGGGCCTGAATGGCCCCGATACAATCTACCCACTCTGATACAGCAGGGTCAGCGTAGGAAGTTTCGTGATGGCAAGGAATGGGAAATCAGCTGACCGCGGTCCGTCACCCCCTCTACACTCATCTAACACTTCCCCACCATCTGCATGCCCAATGGCAGGAGCGGGAAGTGGGTGGTGGATTGGAGGAGGAGGTAGGGAAGGGGTATCAGACTACTACTTCCCCTCTTCCCGCGGCCCATCTGGTGATCCAGACCACGTAACTTCTTACACTGACCCAACTATAGGTACCTGGTCCTAGATGTTATAGTTATATAACCTAGCATTATCGAAGGTGGTTGTTTCATTTTACTGCCCTGCCATTTATAGGAGTTCCCTCAAAAGTACCAGTTTGGGGAATGTAGATCAGCTGTATCTGGGTGTACCTACCCCACCCTTAGATGTGACACCCAACATTCTTATTATAGGTCAGATTTCTGGCATGGGAATGAGTGATGCAACGATGCCAACTCAATCTAGTAGCAGTTTGGGGAAGGTAGATCACTGTTTCCAAAGCTCCTTTCAAGGAATTCATCATTATCTGCTTTCCAAAATCTCTGTTCAATCTTTCGATTCATTGTTTTCAGTAACAAAGTTCTGATGGATGAAAATTTTAATCCTTCCCTAAAGATGTGATGTTTTGCGTTTCAAGATAAGTAAATCTAAAGGAGAGAGAGGGAGGGGAGCTGTTGGTATGGCCCATGACATCACCCCCTACAACAATTCACAGCTAGTCCTCGGGCTGTGTGGCCAGGACAACTCAGTATACGCTGTGTTGAAAGAAGAAGTGGTAATACCACCAGGGTCTGCTGTGATACTGCCACTTGAGGCACGCACCAGCACCGGTGTAACACCAATCACTAGCACAGTACTCTTTACTCCCAATAACAAAAACACCCCTGAAGTGTTAGCCTACTCCATGAGTGATGCTAGGAATGTTGTGACAATGGCTTGCAATTTAACACACCAAGTCATAATATTACCGCAAGATAAATTAATGGGAAAAATCGAACCTTATGTGCCAATAGAAAACAATAGCGTAACCTGTCTGATTACTGAAACGAAAACAGAGGTTGAGCGCACAAAGGCACTAAACAAAGAATTAATAGAGAAATTAGAACACTTACCACCTGCACAGCAGGAGCAGATGAAGAGCGCCCTCCTCGAATATCAAGACATATTCAGTTTTGAAGGATTCGATAACCTTGGGTGCACAAATTTAGCTCAGCACCAGATAAACACTGGGGATCACCCACCTGTATCGTGCTCTGGCCTGGTTCTGGGTACAAATAGCCCTAATGCAGTTGTATTTGGGAGAAAGATGCGACTCCCTGCAGCAGAAGACATGAATCTGGGTGAGGACGTAGAACCTTACATTTTCCATGTGGAAAAATTGCGAGACACTTTGCAACAAATATGGAGCCAGGTACAGGCTAATCAAACAAATGCCACACAAAACATGGCAAAACAATATAATAAAGGGGTAAAAAGAAGGGCATTAGTTGGTATGGCCCATGACACTATCTATCAAGTTTTTCTCAATTAACTATCCAGGAATTCAGCATTTACACTGTGAATGTAATTTTATCAAATGTTGTACCTTGTGGGAGTGATATAAACACTGACATCATAATAAATGCCTAGGTGTCCACTTTGTAGCTTGCTAAATAATGCAAACAAATTTGGTTTTTTAATGGTTTAATTTTGGTTTTTTCCCCACTAAAAATTTGACTGATTACCACTTTCTCACTGGTCAGTGATGGATTTGCCAAATGAATTTAGTCACCTGACTGTCTTGTTGACTACAACATTGTTTTTTTTCCTGACATTGCTTCATGACATCACTGTCACCAGAGTAGACTAAATCCATTCAGCATCAAGCTCCACAGCCGACCTGCTGCTCTGTTCAACAGCAATCTCAGTGCCATCATCATGTATACCACACCAAGACACTCGATATCATGAAACTGATATTCCAGATTCTCAGTCTCAACACTGAGTTCTTTCCTTACGAAAATATTACCCTTCAGGGACTCGACCTGTCCATAGGAACACAATCCTTCAGGTCGGAGAAGGCACAAGCAGAGACATTGTGCTGAAGAAATTTCAGCATGACTGCCGACCACCAGACATTGAAATGTTTCACGTGTTTACAGACACGCCTACATGTACCTACTTATGATGAGAAGACTCCACCTCAGCTGGGCTCTCACATCAATTTCTATTTTAATCTTGAATAATGCACACAATGATTATTTTGACCATAAAGATTATTTTATCTATTTTTGGTTTCACAATATTTCATTGAACGAATAAAAGATAGTAAACTTAATATCCAAAACAATAACACCCATGTCATTGGAAACATCTATCATATTAACTAAGTTGATAATTATAGTCCAAGTAATTTGAGTCACAACAATTTCCTTATCAGTTCATTGAGTCGTTGAAATCATTTATGTATCATCACGTACAGCCAAGTACGTAGGTACTCTAAAATCTTTAGAATATCCAGTTGAAAGGGTATCTTGGGAAAATAAATCGCTGGGGTTCACAGGATACAAGAAATCAACGATTATTGAGAAAAAACACTATTTTAGCGTTTTTAAAATTGTTCCGTCACCTCGCATCATATTACTTGAAATAGGGCTACTAGGGACCTTGACAACCACTCTCACGCTTTTCCAATAGATATAATTATTTTTCTATTTAAAAATAAATTTTACCTCTTTATTTGGAAAAATGGTATTAAAAAAAAAAAAAACTGCATTCTACGTGCTTGAATTGTAAAACGATTCAACAAAATATAATAAAATAATTTAAACGACAATTTGCTCATACGATCATGCTGCAGGACTAGAACTTTTAAAAAAATGTTCTTGTTCGTAGTTAATAAACTTTTTCTGATAAAATTTTGCTAAAATATAAACATGTAAGTTTTTTGTAATTTTTAGCACATTTTTGAAATTTAAGCAATTTACTGTGCTCAAAAAGCACTGTCCAACAATGTCATCCTTTCTTTTGGAATGCTTGTTTTTTGTTTTTTTTTGTCATGTGGGTGAACGTATTTGTTTAAGTATATCAATCTTAGGAAAGATGCAGTCTGAAATGATGCACACATATTTGTACATATGAATAAGCGTTAAACTCCAGGAACAATCCCAGAATGCCTCAATACGGATTTCCATAAAGAAAGTTTTGGAAAATTTAATTTTGATATTATTTGGAGTCATTGCAATAGCTTAATTTTCTTCGAAAATTCAATAAAACTCTTTGTCGATTCACTTGTGCGACCGTCGATGGCTCCCTCGGAAGCAGTTGGAATTGGAGCCAGCACTACTTACTCTTTTTGTATTAGTTGCTGTTAGAGATCGAGGAGTTACTCGCCTGGTGGGAAACACCTTTGGTTCCTCGTTCATTCTTAGTAGTGTCATACATCCTGGAAATGTTCACAATTAATAAGGGCTTAGCACAATCCAATCTCCCTACGGTAGATGAATTGATACTTACTTTGTCCTTTGGGTTCAAATTATACTAAAAATAATTATCTGAGCTAATATAATTTCCTATAACTTTAAAAGTTATGAAAGTTAAATATTTCCAGTGCACCAAGTTAATGAATTGAAATGAAATGAAAGAAAATGGGCAAAGAATACAACCACTAATATTAACAACTTATAAGATATTACCTTAATGGATACCAAGTGTATGGCAACCTACCATATAGAAATATAAAAGAAATTACTTATATCATAGATAGATGTGGTGTATTAACTATGCCCATTAAACCTGATGAGACCTATGCAGGCTAAACTACATGTTTTCTTGAAAATTGACTAATAGAGAAATCTATATTTTTGGAAGAAGCCAGCCTCCCACCCTCACTCGCACTTCCTAAGAAATAATACAAGTGGGACAACAAAGGGCGTATCAGGTTAATAAAACCTGTACTGCGTTCCCCCGGATTCAAATATCAGCTGTCCTTGGCAGAATCGGGGTTAGGAGAATGATGGGTGAAACTGCTTGCTCAGTAGTTGCTCTTTGGAACTACTCGAGCGAGGTCATTGACATGGCGTTCTTTGGCTCAGAAAATGAAGAGCCTGTGTCAGGAAATGAGATGTTTACAGTTTGGCTTGAGAGGGGTTACGAATTGAAGTTTGGGTCCAACTGACTAAGCCATGCTTGCCCCAACAATGACAGATACTTTGACAGGATTCTCAAACTCATGCTTTTTTCGAGAGAAGCCCAGAAAGAGACCGCCTCCTTAATCACTAGGATATCAATGCCAATAAATCAAAGCTTTTCAACTGTGGGAGATTCCCTGCATGTAACACATAATATGATTATTGTGTCTAAATTATTACAATGTTACGAGGCACCTGGCATCAACGTTACATGTTTATTTATATCGTTTCCCTGTTGTCACTTTTTCAAATTTCTAATTACGTGAATACACGAATTTATTACAAATCAAGTCTGGAGCTGTTATTCAAGATACAATAGAATGGCGACGAGGATGGGATTCGAACCCACGCGTAATTACATTCAACACATGTTGGAATATCGAAAATGAAACAGTTAGCACGAAGATATTGCACATGGAAGAATATGGATAAAAACATCGAGTCAGGTCCTGTGTTGCTTGCGCAGGTCTAAAATCAAACCCCGTAAAAGCGACAATACACCAGTGGGATCTACCAGAAGCCAACTGGGACAGGATCCACATAGATTATGCTGGTCCGTTCCATGGCTATAATTTCTAATCGTTGTCGATGCAAAATCTCGGTGGCCAGAAATAAAAATTTTGAAAATGGCACCAACAACTGAATCAACCATTGAATTGCTAAACGGCATTTTTGCTACACATGGTTATCCCAGATCCATCGTGTCAGACAACGCAACAATTTTCACTAGCGAATGTTTTAAAAAATATTGCAAAGAATGTGGAATTGTACAAAAATTAATTGCACCGGGGCATCCAGCTACAAATGGCTTAGCGGAAAGGCATGTACGCACTCTAAAGTACAGGATCATGGCAATGGAAAACGAACCTATTTCCATGAATCAGAAAATTAGAAAAATCCTATTCCGTCATCGAGCCTTACCTCTTGCAGAAGGAAAATCGCCAGCTGACATGTACCTCAACCGCCAGATGCGAATCAAATTGGACGCCCTAAAACCAGCAAAACATGATAAAACAAAACCATCCCTATCGTCTCATTGTCAACTCAACGTGAACGATAGAGTGCAAGCCAGATTTTTTCAATACAACAAGCCCTGTTGGAAATTCGGTACAGTTGCCAAGGTGTTGGGAAAGTTGCACTATCTCATAACCCTGGACGAAGGCTGATCCATAAAAAGGCATATCAACCAGCTTTTGAAATCAGAGGTCCCGAAGAAAAATATAACATTTGCAGATGAAGTTATCGAACCAGTGCCACATCGAAGAGAGCAGCAGGACGAAGAAATAGTAGTCCCCTTTTCTCTTCCAGTACTGCAACGGGATGACAAAGGAACGCCGACCATCCAGGAGGATACAGACTCGAGGCCATCAGAAGATTCTGTTAGGACACCGGAACAATCAGAACCACCCCAAGACCTACCACAAGATTTACCGCCACAAGTCCAACCGATACCACTGAGGAGGTCGACTAGGACCAGACGTCCACCCGCCTATTTGCAGGATTTTGTTTGGTGACTCGTTTTCCTTTTTATTTATTTTTTCTCTATCTATCAAAGTTGAAAGTTCAAACTATGTTCAAAATTAAAGGGGGGAAGATTATTGTGTCTAAATTATTACAATGTTACGAGTCACCTGGCATCAACGTTACATGTTTATTTATATCGTTTCCCTGTTGTCACTTTTTCAAATTTCTAATTACGTGAATACATGGATTTATTACAAATCAAGTCTGGAGCTGTTATCCAAGATAAAATAATGGTCGTGTAATTAACTCTATAATCAATAAATTATATCAGCAGGTAACTAAAATCTCTACACACCTTCTTATTGAAGCTACCACTATCCCACGTGAGATTAAACCTGATTCTAATGTACCCACTAATCAAAGTTTCGTTATTCATGCAATTGAAAATTTCATGGAACGGGGAAAAAACATTTCATATAAAAATAGAGACAAGTTTTAATCAATAAAAAGGTACCTAGTTATGCACCCAATCACTTTGTTCCTGATGGAAATTTACATACATTATTAAAAAAAAAAACAGATAAAATAAAATAAATAATGAAGCCATAAATAATAAAACAAATTTGCAACTTGACACAATACGTAATGCTTCAAGTATCAATTAGAATGTAACAGTTTTTCACAGACGTGAAATAGGTACCTACATTTCATAATGCTTGGAAAATTCAAGAGATTTCACGAAGTAAGTGAAATACAAATATATATATATATATATATTAGGGTGTGCCGAAAAACTGAGAACTAGAAAAATCTGATAGCGTCATCGTATTTTTCGGAAAATTTGCGATCAAAATCATACTTTTTAAATTTTTTACACATAATACGCAAAATTCAAGCAAATTGAAATTTTCTGTCAACAAAATAAGGCAAAAAAAGAACTAAAACATTAAATCTCGGCTGTTATAAATAATGGATATGACTGCCCCAAGCATTTGCGATATCGCCTTCTCTTTTCTAGATAACCAGATATGCCGAATTTGAGAGAAATTGCTGAGAGACCTTGAAAATACGGTTCTTATGGTCATGGAAAGAGTTACAGATTACTCTAATAATTTTTGTACTTAGTTTGAGCTGTGGCTTTGTGCGCAAGGTTACATTAAAATTTAAAAAATATCACAAAATTTAGCACATTTTGTGCTCTACAACCTTGTATGATCAAACATATTTTATGCTTCATTTTATGTGTCAAAAATTGCAAAAAGCCAATAATTTCTTGTTTTTAAACCAATTTTTTAAAATCATTTTCTCGCATTTTTCACACTCTGGAAGAAAGTAATTCAAAATTTGTTATTGAAAATCGATTTTTCTCTTAAAAACCTACAAAATCCTCTTTTTTAAATCTTAATTCGACAACAACTCGCTCCATTATCATCGAAAAACTGCAGAAAAAGCGATTTTTCGTTTTTTAGCTTGGGGGAGGTAAAGGAATTTTTTTTAATTTGCCCTTTGAGAGGGTGATTTTAAAGATAAAAAAATAGCTTTTCTAGGGTATTACGGAAAAAAAGGTCTTTTGACACACCCTAGTATATATGTTGACTTAAAGAGATACTGTACACAGTGGTGGTTCCAAAACAAATACAGCTAAACATAAATACAGTATTTATGTTTAGGAAATAAAATGTACACATCAAATAAAGGAAAATATAATACAGGCTGATTCAAAATAACCACTGATAATTTCAGTAAGTTATTTAGATTCATCTAAGCAGATACTACAAGGGAATATTTGGTTAGTTTCACCACAAAGATAAAAGAATTACTCAGCTAGACCAACGTCAAATGTACAAAACAAGGGAATTATATATTAGTAAAGTCGTTGTGGAATATACAAGTACCCACATGATGTGCAACATATATGATAATTTATGACAATAATATGAAAATTAATCAAATCTAATAAGATTCCTAAAATCACAATAAAATGGAAGAATTGCTTACATAAAAAATTGCTTCCTAATACACAGTTCAATTCCAGTCTTCTTATACGACGCCATTAGAACTAAAAATTGAAATAATCTACTAGATATATTAAACATAGTAGGTACTTACTTGCAAACAAAACCACAAGGTTTGATTCATTTAAGGCCCGTTATTTACATGACGCTATTTGAGTTTTACGAATTTGCCATAAAATTGCTATTGAAAAAGTCCGGACTTGTGCCTTACAAGCATCGAAAAAGAAAAAAAAGAAAGTAGGTGGCGATTTTATACGTGAATATTCTTTTGGTAAATCTTTTTAGTAGGAATTCAACGACTTTATGTTTAACCTATATTTTTAACGTTCAAGTATGTGACAAGGTCTCAGTTCTGTCCTCGATAACGTTGAGCGTTATTCTCAATAAGTGTATTAGCGGCATTTAGGGACATCTCAGCCTCGGAAAACTAGGAAGGGCGTGATGTAGCACATAAATGCACAAGTACAGGTCATCACTGAGCAATATTCCGCTAAAAAATATAAATTTAACAATTTTTAGACGTTATTTGCTGTTTTTAGTGATTTTTTCTGCACTTTTTTGAAATTTGACCAATTTAATGCGCTCAAAAAATACTGGCCAACGAACTCGTCCTTTCTTTTGGAAAGCTTGATTTTTTTTGACGCAAGAACGGAAATTTTATCTCAATCTTAAGGAGAGTTATCGTCTGAAAGGACAAACACACACACACACACACACAAATATATATATATATATATATATATATATATATATAGGTACATGAAAAAGCGTTAAACTCTAGGATTTGTCTTAGATGTCTTAAAAGGGATTTCAATTTTGACAATTTTCGAAAATTTTGATTTTAAAATTAAAATTTTTTTCTACGACACTAAAAGGAAGAACCACATACATACCCTTTCAGGGCTCAAGCAAATGAATCAGTATAAAGAAACCCTATAAAATATTGTGCTGCCCAGACCTCAATATTGCCAACCGATCCATCGTTATACATGTATATACACACACACACACACATATATACATTTCGATACATGGGTTTGCCTAGTTGCGTACTACGTTGCCAGATTTCAGAAATTTGCGTTTCAAAAGGAAGTGGGAGATAAAGACATAATAGTACAATTTCGACTAATTCTTGTGTTTTCCAGGCCTCATTTGTCAACTGATTTGCATGGTTTTTTAATTCTTGCTCCACACATAAGATTGTCTGGTCATTCATTAGGACATCGGAATTTGAGATTTTTCGTTTCAAGTCCAGTTAGAAAACGTGTGTGACATATTTAAATATTTATTCTTATAAAACAATCTTCACTGAAAATGAGTGAAAAATACTGTTTTCCCCATTCCTAACTGCCCTGAACACATATCAATCCCTGTAATTCATGAACACTGTTTACGCATGAAAAATGCTTTGATTTGCGTTCAGTTCATTGACATGTAGGGTTCACAGCCAGAACATATATCAGATCTATTTACAGAAGGGAGATCTTGCAGAATTCAGAACTTAGCCACTTTCAACAAACAACTTTCACAAAACCAAAATGCATGGGATATCGTTACAATTTAATGGAGCTGGATTGCGACTCGAGTTATTAGTACAAACAAAACATCGTCATCATCATTGAGAATGTTCAGGGCAGAAGCTTAAAAATTCTCAAAGAGCGTATAATAATTAAACAAGAAAGAGATTCACGCTTCCTTATTCTACATGTAAGTACACATTCCTCATTCCTTTCTCCACAATTTCAATTCACCAGTTAGTAATTCATTTCACAGTAGACGTTGAACCAAGAAAGAATCTAGTTATTTTATAATGAGAAAAATGGTTAACAATACCATTACTTTTATGTTTACATTATTAGGGAATTTCGGCACTACATGCATTGAGATCAGTATGAAAAAATAAAATAATGAGTTCATGAAGTCATTTCTAGAAACACACTATTCAGCAGAACTGTAATTCTCTATGTAAATGCTCCTCGAACCGCAGTTCCCAAAGTACATAGGTATGTACTTTAAAATTTGATTTGTCTCACTCTGTAAGATATTATTGTCCAAAACGTTGGGTAAAACGATACAACTGCTTAGTTTAGAAATAGGCAAATAAAATATAACATATTAAATTATTGTTCTAGAAATGAACTTCTGTAGTTTTTTGTTAGATACTAATAAGCTTCAGTATTAAAAAGAAAACTGCAAATATCTTTCCGTTTGGGCACTTTTTATCAAGGGAATACTGGTGTTTGAACCTCTTTTTTCAATGTTGAACAAGATGAAAACATCTTAAGGATGCTGACAGAGAGGGAGTCCTCTACGAAGTTTTTTCAAGTTCCATAGACCCCTGACTTTTAAAAATGTTTGTGGTAGTGTAGTTCGTGTGTTATTTAGTTCAAGTTTGAGCCTCAAAAAACTACTTTTTGTTGGCGTTCACAAACTGTTTGCATTTCATTCAACAAACATTACAAGTGGGGTGTCAAACACAGTGGAAAATAATGTTTGATCTCATTTTTCCAGGGAAACCAAACCATGCGGATAATGTACCCTATCTGTAGATTGTTTTATAGAGAAGTTCCCTGATTTTTCCAGGCCTGTTTACCTCCCCATAAGATGTCATGTAACACTTCAATTTCAAATTCAAGTGAAGCAGTAGCTTGATGGATTCATATTCAAATATAATTCATAAATGTTTTGCAACTTGAAATACTAATTGAATCAAAGGGGTTCAGTTATTGAATAGGGAGACAGTGCGGCCAAAGTTACATGAAACACTGGAACTATTCAAGCAATGGACAATAATGTTGCTGTAATGTTATGAGCAAAACAACTCTGCTTTAATCTTAGCTTGTGACTAGGGCGAAAGTAACTTCCTAAATAATACATGGTCTGGACAGATTTATTTTCCAACGGCAATAATGCAATGCATGTAGGTACTAGAATCACCACTGGTGATTGAGAGTAAACTAATAACGATAAAAACAGTTTTTACAAGATATAGATGCAGAGGGAAAGGCTTAGTTTTTTTCAAGACCCCAATTAGACAATAAATGCTAGAGATGTACACCAGACAATAAATTGTAACCTAGTTTAATACAAAACTTGGAAGAAAAACAGCTGTTAATAAATAGATCAAATTACATGGGCACCTAAGTGAGGAATTGAACAATACCAATAGCTCCCCTCATATTAATTTAACCCCAAATCCTCAAACCACATAATTTTTTTATATGAAGTTGTATCACAATGATTGCAATATTGGTACAGTACTTTGGGTATTACAGAATACAACCATAGACACGTCTGTGGTTATCCAAGATGACAAGCAGTACATATTAAGTGTTCACCAAACAATGTATTCACTATCCTCCTGGGAAAGTGATTCAAAAATCCAAATTGCGAGAAATACTACTAAATTCCCAGCGAGAGTGAGATAGCATGCAGGCCACTGGATCTGAAAAGTAAAGAAAACAGATGGTATTAATGGTTCAGAAAATATATTCATTGATGGTGTGAGCAGTTTCTTGAAGAAGTGGAATATACATAGCTCTTGATGAACTAAATGTCATTTTTCACTAAAAGATGGATTATAATATAAACACAGCTCATTTTTGCAATGATGTATCAAGAGTAAAGAAGTAAGAGAATGCATTACTGTTTGCCCTATACGACACTGGCAGAGCCATGCCCAAGCCAAAAAAACTATTCCATCCCATAGCCCCCCCCCCCCCCCTCACCACTAATAATGCAACCTTCTTGATTCCCCGCTCTCATGTTCCATGCCCAAGGTATTATATAGCTTCCAATATTTCGTTCAAGCCCTGCATAATGTTCTCCCCCATCCTTTGTCGAAGCCCCGGGGGAGTGTGATATAGTTAATATACCTTTCTTGATTTTTGGAACTAACCCCCTCCAAGGCTATACTTGGAGCCCATAAGCAGTCATCAGTTAAGCAACCAACAACGAGCGGTTGTTCTTTCACAGATACAGTAAACTATTTCAAATAGTGGCCCTGACCCCAAGATAGGCTTTCAGGGTGCATCTAACTAACGGAGCATCTGCATCCAGACTTGGCTTGAGCACTGTATACAGGTCCCTTCTTTGTCAAGCGTTAGAGCCATTGAATGCTAAGTTCAAAGTATTTCAAGCCAGTCAGATGTGGTGGAACAGGTTTTGCACCAATTCATTAGGACTGTTCTATTCACTACATTATAAATGTGCTGTATTTGGAAACAGGAGCTGACTCAATCTTCGCCTATGTATTCCCTAGCATATGGGTTTTTATCAGTGTTTTGCATTCTTGAGAATATATATCCTCAACTGATGGCTGCCACAGTTGTCAGAATGCAGATCTTCTGGTTCTAGTACTTGAGGGTGCTGGCAAGGAAGTGGGATTGTGGGTTTGACGGTGACTTAGACATCTGGAGAATCAGAAGCCCCAGTTGGAGAACCTTGTGTGCAGCATAAGGGATGCTTGGTGAAATGAAATGGTTAAGGGTACGGGGATCAAGCCCTACTGGATCATAAACATAGACCGGCTTTATTAACAAGAAAAATGGGACAAAAGTAAAGTGAGTAAGTTATCCGTGGTAGGGATCTAATTTCTTTGCTTATTAAACCTATGCAGCTGAAATTTGAAATGGACAACCCTAGGGACGTCTAGAAACGAATCATGAAGTCTAAAGTCCCCCAGACCAGCTGAAATTTGAAATGGAGCGTATGCCACATTCCCCCATTGCTTAGCTGAGGCTCAAGGTGAAAGAAAAAAGGGGTCTGCGGTCTTTCCAGCACTCAGCTCCTTTTTTTTTTTAAATTAGAAAACTTCTCTCAAAGGTGATTAGGGGACCATTCGTTGGAGCAGTCTCAGATCTGGCTCAGTCAGCTCTGAAAGTGGTGGAGGATTAGTGTGGCATTGAGGGTCCAAATGTAAACCCCAACAAAACCACACTTGTAACCTTTACCAGAAAAAGAGATTTGAGGGGCCTTTCAGAACCTCTTCTCTTTAATTCAAGGGTGCCTTTTCAACGTGAGGTTAAATATCTGGGTGTATACCTGGATTCAAAACTCATCTGGAACAAACACCTAGGACACATTGCAAACAGATGCAAAGGAGCCCTCATGTGCGCCAAGCGTACATGTGGGAAAGTATGGGGGCTACAACCGCGGATGGTCCTGTGGATATACACCGCCATTGTTAGACCCATAATAACGTAACGTACTACTGCATTGTATGGTGGCACAAAGCAGGTCAGGTGGGAGCTCGACAAACTCTCACCAGCATCCAGCGACTGGCCTGTCTAACCATTACCGGAGCAATGCATGGTACACCCACAGCAACCATGGATGTTCTACTGGGCCTACCCCCAGTGGATATCTTCATAAAAGGAGAGGCCATGATGCCTCCCTGAGGCTGAAATGAAATGGCTCTTGGCGGACAACCCCTCACCAAGGTCATACCAATACATTGGAATTGATACAAGAACCCCTACTGGACATGGTGGCCGATATCATGCCCATTACACAACAATATTATATGTTCAACATTATATTAAACGACTCCTCCCTTCAGTTCTACATTTCCTAAAAGTATTTGAAAATGGCCAAACGTAATTGAAATAAAACATTACCAATGGGTCAGCTGCAGGAGCTCTTGCAATTACGATTGGGTAGGCGAAGGCAGACACTACAAACATCATGGTGAAGAATATAGGCAAGTCCATGACGTAATTGGTAGAACCATTCCTTTGAGAGTATTGGCGAGCCATAAGAGTAGGTATTGGTGTTAACAAGTAGGGGAACACAACAAGAATTGGCCACCAAACGCCGCTAAAAGGAAAACAACAAGTGGATAAATATTAATAATAAACTACTTGAGTTTTAAATGAAAAACAAACGTATATATGTTTAAACATTTATTTCTTAAGTGTAGTATGTTATCTTTTCAGAAAATCAAAGGAATCGTAAAATTGGAATAAATCACTCATCAGCATATATACGTATCACATATAAGTAGGAAACGTACTTGAATTTAGGAAGAGCACACGCCAAAATAACCAATGTCATTCCAACTGAACCCGCAAACGCAAGTGTGACAAGCCTGAAACAGCGATTGAGTATTTACATAATTAAAATAATAATAATAAGAGAACTGTGGCCAATTTTTAGACCATGTATAACTTGATATAATATATGTAATAACCATAATCGTTCTTGTAACAAGAAAAAATGAATACTCACGCTGATTGGAGTCAACAGCAGCCATGAAAAAAAAAAAAAAAGAAAAGAGGTAAGTATATTGGAGGATTGTGCATAAATAATAATCAAAATGCGTTATTATTATCATGTAGGTAGGGTAGACCTCCTTTAAATGTCAATCTCTTTACATAATCTGAAAATAATCTCAAAAAAGGATAAATCATCCAAGGGGAGAGTCACATGGCTTCGTCATATCCTTAATGCGTCTGTATGATAGAATTCACTTTTACAGAAATTGAAAGGAATGGACCCAACGTCCGGAAGTGAAAGAGAGAATAGTAGAGGAGCTCTTTTCTGCTCACAACATTGAAAACCAAATACCCCTAGAAGTAAGGAACGAGGGGATGCTGTTGTTTACCGGGAGTGAATTGGAAAAGACAGTGATGTTAATGCGCAATAAGAAGGCTCTATAACCTGACAGAATCCCAGGAGAAATATTGAAGATGGTTGTGCAAAACGACCCTGAACTTCTAGAGGATATGTACAACGCCAGCCTAATCGAAGGGATATTCCCCGAGAGGTGGAAAAAAGCAAGACTCGCCCTTATAGTAAAAGGGAAGGGAGATAGATCCCACCACTGCAACCGCACACAGACCTCTATGCATCTTGGACACAGCAGGCAAGCAGTACGAAAAAATGCTTAAGATAAGAACATTGAATGCAGCTACTGAGGCTGGTGGACTGTCCCATAGACAGTATGGTTTCACCGTGGGAAGGTCAACTGTTGATGAAGTGAATGAAGTAGTGACCACAGCTAAGTCAGTGAGAACAGGGAATCATCAGTTTAGGGACCTGTGCATGATGGTGACACTAAATGTTAAGACTGCTTTCAATTCGGCTAGGTGGCGAGATGTACTTAAAGCTTTGAGACTAGATTTTCAAGTACCTGCATACCAATTTTGAGGATTGCAGGAAAACCTAACCGATCGGCCCCTGATTTATGATAAAAAGAAGGGAATAAAAAAGAAGAGGATCACTTCAGGGGCTGCACTGGGCTCGGTATTGAATTTGAATTATGAATCCAAAGACCTCTGGAATTTGAATTATGATGACATTCTGAGACTTGAAATGCCATGTGGGATATTCCTGGTAGGGTATTCTGACGACCTAGTGGTGATAACGGTGCACACTGTACATTTCCTCCAGTTTAAACTGAATCAGGCAATGAGGTGAATGGGGCTCTGAACTAACAAGGTCTGCCACTAGGAGCGCTTGGGAGTGAAGGATTCAAGGAACATGGTGATTGGCATGACTTTCCCCTTGTTGATACCTTGCATCACCCCTTTTTGCTCAACAATTTGTTCCCTACACTCTCATTCATATTGGTAAAAAATGAGAATTATATTATTAATAAGTAAATTATTATAATTGAAAAAAAGTGTCCGCCATGACTGCCCTTATAAGTAACAAAAGAAGAGCAAATCGGTAAGGTTCTTGTTTATGTGCACACGTTCGGAGCCCCATTTGGAATAGATGGGGACAAGATCTCTGTCTTTAGCGGTGCAGAAGTGCATCTCTCCACAAAGTGCATCCAAAGGCCGATAACCACGGTTGTGAATGGCCAGCAGATTGGAAAATAAACACATATGCAGAGCGGTCAATAAGGCTGCAGTTGTGGTCAGGAAGCTTAGCAGGCTCATGGCCAATGTAGGAGAGCCACCACCCACAAAAAGAAGGCTCCTAATGAAGACAGCCAAGGCCATCAAGCTCTACAGAGCAGAGATATGGGTGGAAGCATTGAACTACCAGAAATGTAGGCAGAGATTGGAAGCAGTTCAGAGAAGAGAAACCCTAGGGATCTGCAGTGCATATAGGACGGTATCAGGAGTAGCTGCACAAGTCATTGTCGGTGTGATGCCCATCAACCTCCTAGCCAAGGAAAGACAAAGAATCTATTTGAGAAAGGAAGAAGATGCACCTAAAACAGTGAAGAAGGAAGAAACCATGCAAAAATGGAAACAAAGATGGATAAAGGCTAATAGAGGAAGGTGAACAGCACACTTAATCCCTGAAGTGAAAACTTTGGTAGAAAGGAAACAAGGTGAAACAGGATATTATCTGACACAGTTCCTTACTGAACATGGCTATTTCAGAGACTATTTGTCAAAGGCAATAAAGGTGAGTGTGGCCATCTGTGTGCTCTACCATATTGAAGACTTGTTACAGTTCTCACCAACTGTTAGGAGAACCGTTATAGTGAATGGCGCCAGAGTGACGCGTCGACTTTGGCGGTCCCCTTATTGAGTCTCCAGACCTTCTCAAGGTGAGTCATCTCTTTCTTTTGTGCACGCAGCAATTAACTATCATACAAACCATTATTGATTAATACTCATACCTAACCCAATGAGCGTTACCCATGGGTACGAAAAAGGTATTTTAACTATTTCTAAATGAAAGAAGATTCTATCCTAAGAAGTTTGGCATCAATCACACTCTCCTATGATGAGTAGTTTTCTTTCTATGATTTTTCAAACTTTTGCACACGTGTGACGTCAAAGCATCCCTACCACATGGGCGGGACCCCATGCCAATATGTGTGATGTCGCCAGAGCAAACTTTGAAAAATCATAGAAAGAAAACTACTCAACGTAGAAGAGTGCAGATGGTATCAAATTTCTTAGAATGGAATCTACTTTCATTTAAAAATATGAAATGAATAAGTGGGTAACGCTCATTGTTGTCATCACACCTCCCTGAAGTATTTCTGTCAACTCTATTGAAGTTAATGTAGGTATGTACTTTTGAGATAAGTACGTAGAGAGCATCCAGACCATTGATCTGTGTAACTATAAAAAATTGTGCAAGCTCGTTCGTCTACAACCACTCATGGAGAGATTTTACAGAGATCAATGGTCTGGATGCTCGTTATGCTCGCACCTCAAAAATACATAACATCAACTAGTCAACTCCTCATTAAGACACAGCGGGCGGCCATCGAAGTTTGCTGACATTCAACCGAATAGGTCCAAGGAAACTACTCATTGTAGGAGAGTACGGTTGATGTCAAACTTCCAAAGCGGCCCATTCACGATCCTGCTGCAGGAAGTGAGGGGAACCAAAAACTTCCCTCTCTTCTTGCACGGGAGGCATGCAGGACGTGTGTGTGGAGGCCTTCCTGCTGCAGGTGTCCTGCAGAGCTCGTCGGATGGGTTTCCCATCGGACCATCCGGCGGTCCGGGGTCCCCCACTCTATCAACCTTCTAGGTCCAGGCGTGTGTGGAACAGCTGGAAGACCTTCCATGTTCTAATCACCCACCAACACAGGAAAATAGATTACCTCAGAATACCGTATACTGGTGGGAAACCTTCGGTTTGAGCTGGGAATGACAGATCGTGTATGGAGAACGCACTCTGAGGCAGGAGAGCGAAGAGGGGAACGTCGTTGCACTCCCCGCCTCCTACAGCAGGATCGTGAATCGATGGGTTCCTATCGATCCTATCGTTTAAGGATGGAATCTTCTTCCATTTTAAAATAGTTTAGGCACCTTTTTCGCACTCATGGGTAGCTCTCATTCTTCCTTATGCTACTGACTCACCAAGACACGTATGCGTCGTATTCAGAGTAGGTAGGTCTATACGATTATAAAATATAAACATCAGTTTTCATAATTGTCTTTCGTAATAATCTATATCATCACCTTTAGGGAGCTTCATACATAATCACATATACCTATCAGGGAACCCTAGACTTCTGTACATTTATAATAAAACCATTTATTATGCCTAAGACCAGGCGAGGTCTAAGAACATCATTACTTTATTCGTGTCAATCGGTGTTTTGGGGAATGTAAACGTATTTGATTCTATCAACTAGGATCACATAACTAATCACAAAAGAAAACTCCGTTCTTTCGGCAAAATCGCGATCAGAGTACCAACACTCTTTGTGATATTCATAAGGTGATAAATTCAAATAACAGACAAACTATCGTAACATCAACATAACACTAGTTCGCTATATTCTTAGGCTCACCTTTTATTCCCGCCATTGACCTGCGGATTTAAGATCAGTGTGTGGATCTGGAATTAAAATTCAAGACTCCAAACGTAAGTACGTACAGGTATAGCAAAGACGTTGATTTATGAGCGATTTAATTTCCAAGAACCAAACAACTGGCCGTGTAACTGGCAACTGTAATGCACGTTAGAGTTACTTATTGTTATCAGTTGTTGTTGTTAGAACATGGGATTTATAGACCTATTTATTTCTTTTATCGGGCGTCGACCCGCCTCACCATCATTCACCCTGTGTTTTGCTGGTGGTGGTGGCGTGGATAGGGTAGTTCCGCTAAGCTTAACAAGAGATAGGAGGAACTCTAGTATTAACTACACTCACAAACTCTCCTAATTTTTTCCAAGGACAAAGGTACCTACCTACCCAGCCCATGAAAAATAATTAGACCACTTTTCAGACTTTGAGTATAAATATTCATTATTACATTAGATATAATAATTGTAGTCTATGGTAGATAGGATGTAGGTAAATGAATGCCTACTCATCAAGCTCTGCTATAGGTATGATTTAGTAGAGGCTCTTCTGTTCTTTTTAGGTATATACAGTGGCGAGGATCGGGCAATGCCCTCTCCAAGCAGAAAGAACGCAGGAGATATTAGGAGCATTACACCACCGCCTCTAGATTTTAGTTATTTACAATTAAAAATTTAATACTAGGTAAGGTAGGTAGGTAGGTAGGCCTCCAGAGGCTGAGGCTGTAGGCAAGGTGGATGGTGCTGAAGGCAGCGGTGGCAAACTTTATTGAAGTAGCAGGTGCTGAAAGTGGTGAACTGGGTGAAGTGGATGATGCTGAGCTGAATGATAACTTTTTCTATCTTGTCATTTTTCTTTTGTAATTTTTTATTACCTACTTTCTCATATATTTTTCTTTTGTTTATATAACGCTCTTTTATTTCCTTGTTTTTTTATTCTATTTCGTTTATTTATTTTTGTGCCTGTTTCATTGTTATTTTTTTAAATTCTGTACAGGTATTCAGTTTATTTGTTCACATATATTTTCGTTTTTCTGTCTCAAGGTTCAAGACTGTGGAAGCCGACAAAGGTCTCTGCTTCTCTGCACCTGTGGTGAAGAATAGATGGGGGACAGTGACTTCCTTGGAGAGCTGGGAGGCATAGGGGTTGCTTGTGTCCTGGTCGTGAGGGTGAAGGCAGTTTGTGCTGCCATCTGTGTCGATTGGGCACATGTCAGGGGCATGTGGCAAACATAAATACAACATACTGGCATATGTCCGTGAATGAGTGGCAGCAAAAACTGGAGCTGGCTGAGTAGACATTAAGGGTCACCTGGGTTCCCCATTGCGGCCACTGGCATCACCGATTGTCTTGGAAGGGGCTTATCCTGATGCGATATAGGCCTGGCCATGGCCTTGGCCTCCACCAAGGTCTCCGGCTGGAGGGGCTTCCATTGAGTGACCAGAGGCAGAGGCCTCATCAGCTTCCGAAGTTTCGGCCAAGGAAGTGAGGGCGAGAGAGAGATCTGTTTGAAGCTTTTCCATGGTTGATGAAGGCCGCATTCGGCCTAAAATAGTAAAATCGGGGTGGTGGGGGGTATTTTGCTGGCGGTTAAGCTGAAGGCAGAAGGCTTGACCCTATCAGCTGAAACCAACACTGGCTTGTTGCATAGGTTACAGTTTTACCAAATTGGCCAATATGGAGAACAGGCTTTTGTTGGGGACATCAGATTCAGTGTGTAAATACTGACATATGCTGCTTTTGCCAACCACATTGTTAATGGGTAATAGTGTCTGGTGTAGGCCCGGTAAGTGTCGTGAGACAGCAATGGCATGATAGTGGGTTGAGGTGGAGTGACGATGTAGTGTGGAAGCCTGGAAGTCACCCCTAGGAGACGTAGTGCCGGGGAAATGAAGGCCTGTTGTGTAAGCCAAGAAGGACCATAGTGAGGTCTGTTGCACATTTGGTGGGAGCGGATGATGCCATTATGGCTTCTTTTAGATACCAATGGAACCTCTCGAGTATCCCATTCAATGCTGGGTGAAACGTGTTGGTATGGATTTTATTTATATATAGGTGTTCACAGACTGTGGTAAAGGTGGCCAAGCTAAACTGGGTCCCTTGATCAGCCAAGATGGTGCAAGGAGGCCCAAAACGGCTGTCCCATGTGTCGTACAACAGTTGTGACATCAATCTTGTGAATATGTCTTGCATGTGTACTGCCTCCAGCCAAGCAGATCATTTTTAGGCAATATTCGTTAACAGTAGGGTTTGGTCAGGCCCCAAGTATGTCAATGTGAACATGTTGAAGATGTAGCATCTGGGAAGATTCCAAGGGGGGCTCTAATGTAGAACCTTGGTTCTATTGCATGCTAGGTAGGCTCTAGTCATGATCTTACCAGAGGAGGAGAGGTGCAGCCAATAGTAGCCGGCTCTGATCATTCAAGTTGTCACTTTAATTCCAGGCTGAGAGAGGCTGTGGAGTTGGTTTAATGTGAGTGGGCAGATAGGCGACAGGACGTAGGGTCTCAGTGAGCCATCATACAGGATCTGATTGGGAATTGACTCTCTTGGAAATAACCTCATGGTTTGGCTGTCTCTGCAGTGTAGGACTACCCCAACGGTATGGTCCAAGGCATTGATCTGATGGACCAATGGCTTGGCTGGATCAGGGTGTGTCAGCAAGACAGAGGTCGAGAGGAGTGTTCTAGCAGTCTAAAAGGTTTGTC
Source organism: Adelphocoris suturalis (assembly GCA_030762985.1). Taxonomy (NCBI): domain Eukaryota; kingdom Metazoa; phylum Arthropoda; class Insecta; order Hemiptera; family Miridae; genus Adelphocoris; species Adelphocoris suturalis. Next base: position 32,586,522 of record CM061051.1, read on the forward strand.
ATCCTCATTGATACTTGACAGTTTTCAGTTGTATCTTTTTCTCGCATAGGTCAAGTGTTGTGAGTGTGTGTTGTTGGTGTCTGTGGAGCATGAGCCGCATTGATAATCACATGCTAGAAGAAGTTGATAAAGCCCATGAATCCAGAGGTCTTGAACTGTGTGTGGGTGTGGGAACTGATTGATCAGTGCGACCTTCTAAGGGAATGGGGAAGTTCCTGATGCCAAGACTGTGAGGCCAAGAAACTTTATGACGGGAGAGGAGAGCTGACTTTTTACCTTGTTTACTTCGAGGCTGTGATCAGCAAGTGCTGCAAGTAGGTACTACTTGCATATGTCATAGATGCTCACTTTTCCCCCTCGAAGCCACCAAAATATCATGAAGCAAACAACTGAAATGTGCTAAAACGGGTGATTATTGCTGTCTTTCTGAAGTTGACCAGCTGAATTCTGCAGTGTAGTCGAGTTTCAAGTATATTGTTGACCCAAGCAGGCTGTTTGTAAAGCCGTGCAGATGTGGGATGGTATAGCAATCTGGGACGGTCTGGGAGTTAAGGGCCCTATAGTCTACAACGGGACAGACTTCACCGATGGGTTTCAAAGCCACATGAAGAGGTTGGACCAAGGAGAGTCAGAGGGCTCAAAAGTACTGTTGGAGAGTAGGTAGTTCATGAAATTATCATTTGGTTTTTTCAAACACAGTAGGAGGCAGGCAATGACCGATTTGTATGGTTTATAGTCCCAGATTAATTTGGCAAACACAGGCCAGGCTGAATGGAGTGTGGAGCAACAGGACTCAAAGGAGGAGATGGGGTTGACAGTACCTACCTCTTAAAAATTGTTGTGACCAGGTGCCAAGGAGTCACTTGTTGCTTAGATCAACCAGTAGGCCGTAATGTTTGAGGAAGTCGGCTGCAATTATGAGTGAATTGACGTCTTGATGATGAATTTTCCCAAATGTTACTCATGGAAATTCGTTATATTATGAGGAGAAATACTTTTTAAATTGCGTCTTATTTATTGCTCTTTCGTATATATGAATATTATTTGTCATTCCCGACGATAACACTATCCATACGGTTGAGATAAAAAAATTTGATCTTTCATTTAAAAAAGTGTTCCAGTAGAAAGCCTGAGTTCATTTTATTGCATTTTTTTAGCACAATAAATTGCTTACACTTCAAAAAATGAACAAGAAAAATGACAAAAACAGCTAGAAATCGTTTAACATAAATATTTTTTTTACAGAATATTATGTACCATTAAAAGTTATATGAACATTCAAACATTTCTCTGATTTCGGATGAATAGTTTCCAGGATGTACCTAACTACCAACTTCATTCTGAAATAATTCACCAAATATTCTAGGTTGTTTTCCTTTATGATGAGAAATATCATTCACCCATTCATCACGGCTGCTAAAAAAAAAAAAAAAAAAAAAAAAAGTTTTCATTCGAAAAACATTAGTGATTCAGGTCCAGTGTATAGGTGATCCAATCGGGCGACTTCAGTTAGGCGTTAATGGCAGAGCAAAACTTGGGCTCCAATGTAACCTTAGCCTTGAGTTTCCTTCCAGGAAGCAGGATCCCAATTCTCAGAAGAGGTTGACGAAGCGGCTTTGTGGCGTAGCCTTTGGGGGAGTGGTAGGAGGCCACCTTCTGTACCTCGAAGAATGGAGTCTCATCTTTCATCACCAGTGTTGTATATATGGGAGGCCAGGTACAAGAGAGATATCAAGCTCTGCTGTAGGTATGGTTCATTGGTGGCTCTTTTGGCCTTTTTATTCTGTGGCTTGGATAGGACAATTCCCTCGCCAAGCCGAAAGAAGGCATGAGGAGAATTACGAGCACCACAATAATAATAAATTAATAGTTGAGAAAAACACGGTGAACTAACAAGTATCACCACTAGGAGCGCTAGAGGGTGAACAACCTAAGGAACATGTTGGTTGACGTGACTTTCCTCTTGTTGATACCTTGCGTGTGACAGTTCCCGTGAGATCCAAGCGGATGCGCGTCCGTCGCTCTCGCGCCAGGCGTCATCCTCGAGTTCTTGAAATGCTGCGTTTGGCGATAGATGGGGATCCGAGAACCAGAAAATCATCTTCTCCGAACATAGCACATACCTATGGTATTAGTACGAGTTGTATCTCTAATGGTAATGTCACACCCCCCTCTCTCTATGAGTGTGGACTTAGGCCCCATTACACCTCTGGGGGTGATCTAAGTCCATTACATGGTAGCAGAGCTTGGTTAGGATTATGTACGGCTGATGCCTAGTAATCCGATCCACTATTTTTGTGGGCGTTAATGTTTCAGAAGAAACATGGCCCGGGTTTCCAGAAGGAATACCAATTATACTCCCTTGGATACATAAATACTTTCATTGGTTCTTGACTATTAATTTCTCAATTTTTTCCCTCATATTATTTGTATTTAACATACATAATTTTTTCCAAGGGCGTGGTTCCCAAACTCAGGGCATCGTTCCCTATTTCATAAGTCCCCATAGTGGGCACCTTCCACTGTAAGTCTCCAAAGTTGAGCAAGTTATTATCCCAAGGGCATAGTTCCCATTTTCATAAGTCCCCAAAGTGGGCATCTCCCACTGTAAGTCTCCTGATTGAGCAACTTATATTATTCCCGATTGTTCCAATCTTAGATTGGGAGTTAATTACCTAATGAATACTTCATATGAAGATTCATTGACAATCCATCAAACTGGGATTTTAAATTTCAAAACCTGCAGTCAACCAGAAAGAGGTGTGGAAAACCTGCAGTCAACCCGGATAAAATGTTAAGATCGTCCTTCTGAATTACAATCCGGGTTGACTGCAGGTTTTCCACACCTCTTTCTGGTTGACTACATTTTTTGAAGTTTACAATTCCTGTTTTTTGGGGTTTTTCCGACCATTTTCCCGACTTTTCCGATTTTTTTTTTCTGATAAAATGTTAAGCTCATTCTCCCGAATAATATTCCGGGTTGACTGCAAGTTTTCCACACCTCTTTCTTGTTGACTGCAGGTTTTGAAGTTTACAATTCCAGTTTTTTGGGGTTTTCCCGACAATTTATTTCATAAAATGTTAAGCTCGTTCTCCTGATTAATAATCCGGGTTGACTGCAGGTTTTCCACACCTCTTCCTGGTTGACTGCAGGTTTTGAAGTTTAAAATTCCAGTTTTTTGCGGTTCCCGACCATTTTCCCGACTTTTCCGAATTTTTTTTTCATAAAATGTTGAGCTTGTCTTCCTGAATCATAATGCGGGTTGACTGCAGGTTTTCCACACCTCTTTCTGATTGACTGCAGGTTTTGAAGTTTGAAATCTCAGTTTTTTGGGGTTTTCCCGACCATTTTCCCGACTCTTCCGAATTTTTGTTTCATAAAATGTTAATCTCGTCCTCCTGAATTATAACCCGGGTTGTCTGCAGGTTTTCCACACCTCTTTCTGGTTGACTGCAGGTTTTGAAGTTTAAAATTCCAGTTTTTTGGGGTTTTCCGACCATTTACCCGACTTTTCCGACAATTTGTTTCATAAAATGTTAAGCTCGTTCTCCTGAATAATAACCCGGGTTGACTGCAGGTTGTCCATACCTCTTTCTGGTCGACTGCAGGTTTTGAAGTTTGAAATCTCGGTTTTTTGAGGTTTTCCCGACCATTTTCCCGACTTTTCCGAATTTTTTTTTCATAAAATGTTAAGTTCGTCCTCCTGAATCATAATCCGGGTTGACTGCAGGTTTTCCACACCTCTTTCTGGTTGACTGCAGGTTTTGAAGTTTGAAATCTCGGTTTTTTGAGGTTTTCCCGACCATTTTCCCGACTTTTCCGAATTTTTTTTTATAAATGTTAATCTCGTCCTCCTGACTTATAATCCGGGTTGACTGCAGGTTTTCCACACCTCTTTCTGGTTGACTGCAGGTTTTGAAGTTTAAAATTCCAGTTTTTTGGGGTGTTCCTGACCATTTTCCCAACTTTTCCGAATTTTTTTCTCATAAAATGTTAAGCTCGTCCTCCGGAATATAAATCCGCGTTGACTGCAGGTTTTCCAAACCTCTTTCTGGTTGACTGCAGCTTTTGAAGTTTGACTGGCAAATTAGGAACCTCCAACGTGAAATCCACCAAGCTTCATTTTTCACTCAAATTCGGAGGATAGTTGATGAAAGTCAAATAATCTTCTCATACCAATTTTAAAACGATGACATCCATTATTATCTGCCGCGCATGCACTATTGTGAAATCCTAGTAGCATGCATGATGGCATAGGCCGAAGATATTCCTCATAAATTTCATCACTTAAAAATGAACAGTTTTCACTGAGCTTGCGCAAAAGTAAAATCCATTAAATGTCATTTTCGCTTTGCCTATTCCTCCGAGCTCGCACAAGATCGGCGGGTAGGTACTTAGTTGCAAAACGACGATTTATGATTACTCCATTTCAGTCTCACCACGGTAGAATGATTAGCAGCTGCTAACCTTGTGCGAACATCAAATCCTTGTAGCAAGCCTTTTGAAGTTTGAAATCTCGGTTTTTGAGGTTTTCCCAACCATTTTCCCGACTTTTCCGAATTTTTTTTTTTTCATAAAATGTTAAGCTCGTCCTCCTGATAATCCGGGCTGACTGCAGGTTTTCCACACCTCTTTCTGGTTGACTGCAGGTTTTGAAGTTTAAAAATCCAGTTTTTAGCGGTTTTTCCGACCATTTTCCCGACTTTTCCGAAATTTTTTTTTCATAAAATGTTAAGCTCGTTCTTCCGAATTATAATCCGGGTTGAATGCAGGTTTTCCACTGTTTTTTTTTGGGGTTTTCGACCATTTTCCCGACTTTTCCGAATTTTTTTGTTCTGATGAAATGTTAAGCTCATTCTCCCGAGTAGCAAGCCTAAAGTTTACAGTTTTTTTTACGATTTCAATGACATTTTTAGGGATTCAATGGTTTTATATTAAAATTATTCAAAACATTCCAATGATCTACTCATACATTTATGTTACGGATACTTACGATGAAGCAATGTGCCACCCTCAATTTGACTTACGTTTTACTTTGCGTTTAATTTCCCATAAGATCTGGAATTCGTTCGATCAAAGTGCCGCAAAAAGTTCCTCTTCAAGATTTTTCTTTGAGCGAACGATTTTAAATCAGCCATAGTTCCTCTTAGATTAACTGTAAATTCAAAAGTAGGTAACCGTTGGAAAGAGCGCTCGATTTCTCATCAATATATATCCATAACATACCTACCTACATTACCAAAGACTTGTAAAATCACTATTTTTTCATACAACATAAGTCCTTTAAAACATTTTTATTCTCAACGCGCTTTATGGGGAAAACGTCCTTGTGACCTTAGCAATAATAATCGGAAAAACCAGCGCTACTTTTTGCTACACAATATCGAAACACAGTTTAGTCGGTTGGGGGATCACAGCTAAACTCAACCATACATTCCAACGTTATAATACGCGGGACTAGTTATTTATTCAATACCCTTTACGTTTATTACACCTCCTGAAATTAGAGACTGGGAAATCCATTCAGGCATGGCAGTCGTTGTGAAATTTGACACTAACGTGAATAAGAAAAAAAAAGGTGAGGTCAAGGGAAAAATGACACAACGTTGACCGTTTCTCGCTACTTTTAGACGAATAACGGGGGCGGAGGCCACCCCATTTTAGAATGTGGGTCATGTAATTTTTCTACGCCGAGAAAATTGCATATTTTTTACATTGTTAATGTTGATATTGTAATATTTCGGTCAAATTGTCCGAAGATTATTAAATTTAGTAATGATCGTGACCTAACATCTGGGTGTTCAAACGAGGTTCTTAATGGAAATTTGAAAACTAATTCCAGTCTCAGCGATGATCCAATTCACCAACTCTGAAGAAGTTTATATCTTACGTGCAGTATATTGACATTGAAGTAGGTACCCACTACTCATTCTAACGCTGAACTGACAAACAGCTCAACAATTAATATCTCTAAAACGAACCGAGTCACATTTTCGGTCAATGAAGTCGGACAACCGGTTGATTCAAAAGTAGAAATACAACAGGGTAATTGTGATGCAAAGCAGTCCTACTATGGACGCTAGAGGAGAACTGGTAAAAATGGGATCCATCAGATACTTAGGGTAGGTACACTCGATTAAAACATGACATGGAAGGGACACATGAGCCTTGTTGCTAAATTCAGACGAACATTTCATCTACTCATTATTATAAGAAATTAGCGTATTAAACAAAATCTTCGAGTAAATGAATGATATAATATGCTTGTATTTATAGCTTACTGATCTACAGTGTAACCCAGGGGTGCTCAAACTTGAACTGCTGGCGATCTACCTCAATATTTTTAGACTACTTACGATCGACTCTGAGAGGCTGCAAGTATGTGTGATGCAGGGTTGTCGTACATACGCGATACACCCTACCTACCTAGGTAGGGTGTACCGTAGCATATATAGATATTAGCTTTCCGCACAATTTACATTATTTTAGTCAAGGTTTGGGTTAGGTTTACTTAAGTTCTTCTCTACAATATCAATGAAAAAACTCCTAGTTATTCAAAATTGCGAGTTTATTCGTTGTTACAAAACAAAAGAGTTACATATGGTGTTAAACTCAACTAAGGAGTGACTTTGGATGTTGAAGCGTGGCACTGCGTGCCCTCAGCATACTTTTCATAAGATGGTGCGTAACCACTGAGTGCCAATCGCAAGCATGATGACATATGATCGTCAGTTAGTCGATTGCGATATTTTGACTTAATGATCTTCATTTCAGAAAATGCAGACAAGTAAGACAAGTAAGTTGACCCAAACATTGCCATCAGTTGAAGGGCGATTTGCCTTAGATTCGGATATTTATTTTCAGATATAAAACACCAGAAATTTGTATCAGATGCGGTAGCTTTGAGATGTATATCTGATATAATCTGCACCAACTCATTTTCAACAGAACATGAGTTCATATTAAACTGACTTGCTACTTCAGTAGCTAATTCCTCAATGTTTTTACATGAAAAAGGATAACTCATAAATGATGCTATATTTGCCAATTTACTGCAATAATAAAAACGCATTTCGAATTGTCCCAAAATATTTGATAATTCAGCCTCATACGTATCATAAATCAACTGAGGAATCCTTGCTTTCAAAGACGGAAAATGTTTCAGATCCTTTCTTTTCAGTTGATCTATCATAAGTTGCAATTTACTCGTTATTACGTAATAAATTTTTGTAGTTTAGTTACCTACTTATTCAAATTTTTTTTCTTCTCGAGATCTACTCAAAAAGCACTCGTGATCGACTGGTCGATCGCGATCGACCGTTTGAGCACCCCTGGTGTAACCATTTGGGGTGGTGTGTATGTAAGTTGTTTTGATAGACTAAATGTACCGTACTCTATCACGAATTAACTGCCAAGTCAAACAGGTGCACCGCTATTGCTTGCTTTAACACAAATCCAGACGTGCTCTCTTCTAGGATGGTATTTGTTTATAGATTACTCATATACATGTGTACACAAATATCTTGATTAAAAAACCTAGAAATTCAAAAGAACCTACGAGCAGTTCACCCTGCATATATATTATTTAATAAAAAAATAAGAGATAACACTGAAATGAACACCACAAATCTATTTTCCTCCCAGTGAATCCTTAGTTTTAATTAACTACTTCATTAAGATGTATCTTGAAGATCAACATTGAGTTTGGGTGTGAAGGCGCACCTACATGTGGAGTCGTGTTGAGGAGAGACTAGTTGATACTTTATTTTACATGTCATCTCAGTTCCAATTGTTGGAAAATAATCCAGAAGATCGCGGCATCTAATTCGTTTCTTACGTTGTTATGTTCGCAAATCCAGTCCTGGATAGGAAAACTAGTTTTCTTTAATTATGCGGTTTGCTGCTTCATTTACGATTTCCCATCTTCTCTTATCCACGTTTCTATTCAATTTGTTTTTAAAGTAGTTTTCCCCTAAGTTATCGAGCTTGTTTCGAGTATTTTTATAAGAAGTAAATTTTTCTTGTAAGGATGTGTTGTACTGTTGTTTTGACGCCTTACTTACTGTACATCTTGTCTATTTTTCGAATCGACCGATGTATAGTTTCCGTGATCCATGGTTTCAAATTGTATTTTTATTAATCTTCTTACTACTGTTACTATTGGTTTTTCTTTAGCATTTTCAAGCATAAGTCTTATAGTTTTTGTGTTCCCTTGTTCACGTCCTGCTCACTACAAGTGAGTTCCCAATTTATTAGTCTAATCTTATTTTTGAATTTTCCCACTACTATTTTTGTACTGTAGTAAATAACATTTGGGTATTTTTCAACAGTCTTCTGGTTCCGTAATTCAAACTCACACATTACCAGAAAATGGTTGGTGAATGCAGAGATGAGCACTTCAACAAGAGTTTGAGCTTCTGTAAAAAGAGCGGTCAAATTAGGATCTTAGTCGCGTTGGAAGGTGGTTTAGGCATCTATACCCATACGAGCTGAGGACATCAAGGTATTTTTCCGATTAGACGTTCATTTGGTTCGAAATTATATTAATATTGATATCGCCAATGAACAGAGAATCAATATTTCGATCATTGACCAGCAGTTCCTGCATTTCGTCAATGAAGCAGTCTAATATATCTTTATTATTAACAGAGCTTCTTCAACATTAGAGTGTTTTCAAGTCACTTCGATAATCTAATTTTATAATTAGTTCACTTGTCTTGCCCTTGTATGCTTCGGGTTTGTATTAATTTTGATCAAATTGATTCGTTCTTTCACGTAAACCTCAACGCCATAGTTTTTATTTGTTTTCCTTAGTAAGCAGTGATATGAGTAGTTTTTAAGCGGTTGAATATGTGTATGTTCCTTCACAGATGCCTCCTCCAGGAATATAATGTCCAATTCAATGTTTAGGCTGGCAAAAAAACATAGAAATTGATCCAAATTATAAGGACAACTAACTTGGTACATACATTAACTGGCTTGGAGAGTACAATTCCCTCCAATCGAGGAGGGGCAAACGCGTCTCACAGGCATTAGTTTTATTATTACAGTGCTTAGAAGAAGTCCACACCATTCTGCTCGCTAGTGTAAAAAGGTACCTAATCAGCGCGATTCGAAGGTACAAGCAACTTTTTAGTGCCCACCTCACAGACAAAGAAAGTGGAATTTGGTCTCACAAAGCAGGGCAAAAGCTGGACCCATTATTTGTCGGTATGGAGGTGAAAAAGCAGGACTGCCCAGCCGAAAGCATGACTCGGTAACGTTACAATTAGAATTGATTTCGAAATTTTAAATTTAGGATCTTCATACTCATACGTTGTGAGAACCAGCCAGTGAGCTATTGCATTGTGACATGTGCGTGGGGGGTTACGAATTTAGTCGCAACAAACAAAGCAGGATTGCTCAATAGTGACCTAATATTAAAGGGATGATTCATCAGAACGAACCAACGTCTTGCGTCATAGAGGATTTCACGGGGAGAACGAATAAAATATGCGCGGAATGATAAGGGAATCGGTGGAGGGGGGAGGGGGCAATGATAAGGATTTCAATGATGAGGCGATATGATAAGGAAGCTGGTGCAAGGGGAGGACCCGGGATTTGGTCGAATTGGTCCGGAATCCCATGGAGAAGAGACTTGAAGCGAGGCCAGAGGAAGGGCGTGGTAGGATCCCGCCAAGCGAATCACATTCAAATTTGGACTAAAGGTAAAAATAAATCGGGGCAGGGAAGGGGTCTGCTGAGGTTCGCCTGAGACAAGCAAGCTCAGTCGGTTGGAAGAATCTCAGCTCGTCTGATCCAAGTGAGTCAAATACACAACTTCGAAGCACAAAACACCATCATGGTCTACGAATCTGACTTCTACACCGTCCGCCGGCCCTACTCCCGCCCGACCATCACCTCGTACTCTGTTACGGTACATATATTATGTTTCCTATTTTGTCGTTTTGTTGCTGATGTTTGTATCACTAAATTTATACGTACACTTCAAATATCGCACTTGTTGGTGTGGGGTGTAATGGGATGTCGTTGTACTTGGTGATTAACGCTTCAGCAGGCCACCAAGTTCGTAGGTAACGCTATGATGTTTTGTCATCACTGTGTATTTGCATCCACTCTAATGATTACAACAGCAATAAATTTAAATGCGTAAAACGACTAACGTGAGGGATGGTTGCAGTTGTAGTGTTAAGCGTTGCTGTAGACGCACGTGTTTGCATCATAAAATACATAGCGCATTTATTGAGCGTTAAATCTTATATTAAGAACCTAATTATATTTACATACACATAGAGATGCCTTCCGGATATTTGGAGTAGGAAGGTGGTCTCTTAATCAGAGGCCGAGAATATTTTCTGAATAGTAACTTGTAATAGTATTCCCATCGCCTACAATGATTGAATAAACCCAACTTTCTTTTGTTGAGTGATAGGACATGAAATACTATCGAACATAAATAACTCACTTTGAGCTTGTCCATCATTTGATTGATTGATGGCAGCTGGTAGGCATGATGTAGAGGCGGGGGAGTTCCGAAGGTTAGACATGTAGAAGGTGGTAGTGGTTAGGGAGAGGGAGAGGGGATAATAATTTTTTAAAGTAATTAATACCTTCAGATAAAGCAAATTACATGCGTATTCCAACATACAATTATAATCAATTAAACATACTGATAGATATCGGATAAGGATGAGTTGGTTCAACTGGAAACGTGCATTTACAATAAGATGAACAAACAAATTGTTATTGGATAGTTTGTTCTTTCAATGGTTTTATCATTAATTAGAACAAAATAAATTATATATATATATATATATATATATATATACAAATTTTCAAATGATATATTACGTGTGACTCTACTCATTAATCCAACAACTCTATTCTAAAATGTATCTATAATTTGTTTTGTTTATCCATTAGTACAGGAATTTTGCTTTACGATGAGAAGCAACATGCTTGTGGTAAAGTACGCCATACGGCAAACTGCAAATGATTTCGGTAACTAAGCGGACAAGATTATTTATGAAATTAAATCAAGTATTAGTACTTCCAAATTGAAAAATGAATTTGAATTTGAACAATTGATTTGAACAGATCAAACGTTTGGATAGTTAAGTTTTTTCTATACACACTATCCTTGAATCATCATACTTATAGTTTTTTTTTTACGTATTTTTGTTCGAATAACAATGATTGTTAGTTGGATTATTAGCTGCATTCTTACGTACAAATTATCTCCACGAATGAAGCCGGGCATAGGTTCAGCGAATCGGGGATTAAGCTAACTGTTTGTAAAAATGTCATTGATCCCATGAAAGGCGCCTGATTAGGGTACTCGTTCGGCCTTCAACCCAAATTATTTCTGAAAAAATGTACCTGAATTTAATAAGAATTTCCCGTTTGTGTTAAGGTTTAGACAAAACTTTTCATCTTTAAAAATTTCGTGAACATCGGCTGTGATTTGCGCGAGTGATAAATGTTACAAACATTTTTCGTGAGAGCTACAATTGTCCAGAATTGTTTTTAAATTTGTAGGTAACTACTAGTGCACAAACCTAAAAATGTTATTAACTTTGGGTAATAGTTGAGAGAGTGATGAGTGTTGAAAAGATTTTCGAACACTCAGACATACTGGCATTAGACCGAGTTGGAAATTTTAATGGGAGGGATTGTTTCGTCTTTGAAAGCGATCGCGAAGCTCCATAACCTTGGTTGACTAAAAAGCAAAATGCATACTTAGGATTGTGCAAATCAAACTTGCATGCCAATTAGAGTCGTTGTATACATTCGGTATACCATAATTTATTTTGTTATAATCAAATATGTATTCACCCGCTAACGAATTTCACCTAGTAGGTAAATTACTTTCCATTTCATTGAAGTGGTAAGTGAAGTGACTGCAATAAGTGGGAATATTTTAGTTACATTTTCAAGAAGTTTTCCCATAGAAATCCCATTTGAAGCTCCTATACTCAATATACAAAAAACTCCATTATTCAACATTTTGCGCATGCGCAAACGTAAGTTCATTTAGCATCATTTTTGAACGCACTTGTCGTCCCTGATCTCCCTCAAATCCGGAGGATAGTGGGGAGAAGAATATTTGAATGAATATTTGTGCATGCGCAAATGTGAAATTTTCGTAACAAGCTTAACTGCCAGAGCTTTTATCCGATTTTGATGAAATTTTCAGGGAATTTGGAGGTTAGGCAAAATACGGTCCTCTATCATCATCATTATTGCCAAATCATACGTAAATTACTTCAAGCATAATTTTCCTGTTTCCTAATAGACCGATTTTGACGTTTTACGCTACATCTTGATTCACTATTTTCCCAAATGGATTTTTTTTAAAAGATCATTTATAACATTTCAATGATCTATAAATTCATGTTACGAATACGAAGAAGCTACGTGCCAAACCCAACTTAGCAAATGTTTTTTGCATTCGGATTTATGGGAAATTAACTCTTTCTGAATAAGATTCCAAACAAAATTTATGACGTCATCTAGATTTTCGATACCTATATGGTCTATTTCGGCATAATATTATTAAAGATATTGTATTATATCAATAAATATTTGAAACAATTTTTAGCCAATTTGAGCGAATTTTTGAAAGAAGACATTTTCGTGCCGAAATAGTCTCGACCATTTTCGTCTCGAACTATTATATTGTCATTACGAATGGTTGACAATTGTTATTACGTTTATCGTATTAAGCAAAAAATCATAACTACATAATTTTAAATATAAACCATTATTACGAGCTCATCAGAGCCAAATAAAGCGGGGGGAAGGGATAAAACAGGGGTTTTAATGACGTCACTAACGTCTAAAGTCACGAACGCCAGTCATTTCTGACCCCCTCCCTCTCTCTGTTACTCCCCCCCCCCCCCCCCCCCCCCCCCCCCCCAAAGGCTCGGAATTTTTATTACGTCATTATCGTCATGTTATTATCAATAAGTACCTAAATATGTTAACTCCAAAAAATGAAAAATTACATATTGTAAAATATAAATCATTATTCCAAGCTCAGAAAAAACCAGGAGGGAAGGGATGAAAACAGGTGACGTCACTTTATAAAAAAAAAAAAAGCAAAATATTTTAAAGCGAACGTCACGAACTAACGTCACGATCGCCAGTCATTTCTAACCTCTCTTTCTTTCTCTCTCTCTGTCTCTCTTTCTTTTCCTCTGTTCCTCCCCCTCCCCACGGTATGTGGTCGAGGGAATAATTCCGTGACTCAGAATGTTTATTACGTTATTATCAATAACTAAATATCTAACTCCAAAAAATGAAAAACTACCTACATATTGTAAAATATAAATCATTATTCCAAGCTCAGCAAAAACCAGGAGGGAAGGGATGAAAATAGTTTTTTTTTAATGACGTCACGTCACTAACGTCAGGAACGCCTGCCTTTTCTGACCTCTCTCCCACCTCTCTACCCCCCCCCCCCCCCCGCCCCACAGGGAAGAATCATTTGGTCTGTATTTATTTTGATTTTTACCTACTTCATGTTCGATCATGTCTATTCACATCGCGCATGTTGTGTACGCCTTTTTACGAATTTTTGTAACACACTTTTCTCACAGATTCACAGGTTCAGTAGAAAAAAAATGATTTCATTTTATATTTTATGATTATTTTAATCTTTGCTTAGTTCTGAAGAGTTTGGTATATTGCACTCAATTATTGCATTGAAGGAAACAGTAATAAATTACTAGAGAGGTGCGCAACCTCCGACGTCTTAGTCTCGAAGAGCTCTCACGCCTTGAATACTACAGAGCGTAGTGTCCCCACGTGTCTTGTCTCTGTTGTTAATTAGCTGGTATTGTGCGTGTTCGTAATGTACTTGTGGGACGTGTAAATAGTAAACTGTATTATTTTTGTGCTGTACTTAATTGAAAATAATTATGGAAATTAATTTGCAAGAAATGGTCGGTTTGGAGTTTTTGAACAGACTGCATTTATTCGAATGAAAAAATCTCTAAGTAATAAAATTAACATGTGGGCCTAAAAATAATCAAACATGAAGTTAGTAATTTTGATCTTGGAAACGAAAACTTAACTTTGAAAATCAAATCATGAAAACAAAAATAAATTAAACTCGTTCCGTCGCCCACACGTAGCGCTACGCCCGTTTCTTGAATACTCGACTGACTCGCAGCATTTTAAAAATACGTAGGCAGTAGGCATATTGTTTTAGCAGTAATATTGAAAATACAGATTAGGTAGTTGGTACTATTCAAAATGTACCGATTTCCAAAGGATTGTTTTGTTTTTGCGAAGTCAGGAAAACAGGGAACATGCCAGATCATTACTCTCTTCCCTGACAACACCATGTAGTGTTATAGCAATGAAGATAACGGAACTAAGTAGTAGAGGAAGAATCATAATGAGTTATGAACGATTCAATTGTTGTTCCCCAACGCTTGAGACTTCAATCCAAGACACGAAACTCATAGAAACGTCAAAACATGTATTCCGGAAGAACAAGAAAACTTCGTTAAAAAAAGAAAAGTCCAGTCATGCAGCATGACCCCATGAGCGAATTTTTGAAGAAATCTTCGACATTTCAGTCGTTATTGATCGTGTAGAGAAATTTTAGTTTATGATTTTGATAGACAAACATGGAATCAAATTATTAAAAATAATTAGGAGGTACTCATACTTTATTATTATTAAACTAATCTTGTAGAAGCAGCATGGTTCTAAGATTGGTTATACAGGGATACTTCCATAAGAGTAGTTCAATCTGAATTTAGACAATATTTCATGCAAATATTACCGATTTTTACAACTAGCGAACGGCATTATTTCGATTTTTGACTGATTTTTCAACTTTGGAATTTTTGAAAACTTGATACATATTCTTATAGAAAATTTTACGCTGATTCCGAATATACCACATGTTAGTATGCTGAAAAAATTATAACGCACAACAAATCGCAAAAAAACAGGCTATTTTGAAATTTTTGGCTACATTTTTGAAAATTTCAATCCGAAGATGTAATCCGATCATGCTGGCCAACGAACTTGAACTTTCGTTTTGTGTCCTTAACATTTTAAAATTTGTTTGAAGTTTCTAGCACAATTCTACGGACAATTATCGTCTGGAATGACACATACATACATATATACATACATACATACATCCATACATACATAGAAAAATGAGTTAAACTTCAGAATATGATTAAGAATAGCCTGAAACGGATTTCTGCATAACATTTTTTCAAAAATTCACATTCTACAAATTTTGAGGCGAGAGCAATAGCTTAATTTTCTTCAAAAATTCGCTAAAAAAGGTGCATTTTTCTTCAAAACTATCAGAGCTATTCACATTATATTTTTTTTCTCATGGTTGATATAGACGGCCTTTCAACGTACTAAACAACGTAAAGTTTCCCTGGTAGTTTTTACTGATTTTTTTTTAAGTTCCAGTAAAAGATGAAGAGTGGACGGAAAAAATTATCAATCAATCAATTCGATTCAACAGGGGCTGAGAAAAGTTTACCGAAAAAAACCTCAAATTCCTGGGAATTACTGAACCTCGTTAAGTTACATAAGTTCCTGACTTTTCTTAACATCACGCACACAGATTTTCAGATTTCTGAATCTGCGATTAAAGGAATTTCATTTGTTTTGCGTGAATTGAACTAATTTTCAAAATTAATTCACTCGTTAAGGTTGTTAAACAGAAGCATTGTTACTCTCCAAACTTGAGTTTCCGCAGTTAATTGCCAATTTCACGAATTATTTGAAAAATACTCATGATCAACTGATAGTAGGTCCCCTGTAACAATAGCTTTATCATTATAACACAATATAACAGTAATGCTGCTTACTGTTTTTGTGTTCTCGACTGAATACTATAAATAAAAAAATATAAAAAAAATTTCTGAAAATAGATATTGAAGTTTTAATGATCATTGATCACTTCAAATTGGTCTTTCATTGGGATTTTAGGCCTTAAATTATCCTCTGTCGTTTGAACATTTAAAAAAGTTCATAGTAATTTATTTTTAATTTGTAGGCCTTTAATGCAAACACTGAAATTTTATGTTACCTATAAACCTTACAAATGACGTTTCCATGGGTGATACAAAGCTGGAACTTAATTTACCAACTCTTTCGCATTTTCCCCAAAAATGTCATCAAAATTGGAAGAAAACTGTGGAAATTAGGCTTGTAACAAGGATTTCACGTATTCGCGCATGAATAGCAACAACCTATGATACAATCATGTTGAAATTGATATGGAATGATTAAATTGCCTTTTTCCAACTATTCTCCGGAATTGAGCGAGATCGGAAGATAAGTACCTGCGATTCTTGTGTTACCTTTCAAATAACGTATCCATGGTACCTAAACACAGAACTCGTAATTAATTTGACCAAATAATTCGTGCTTTCATTGCAAGGAAATGAAACGTGTTATTGAAATCGCTGAGAACTTCAGAAAAAGGAAAAAAAGTCAAATTAATTAAAATATGTAGCATAAACGCCATAATTATGAACCCTATGATTTTTTTCTCTAACAAGTGCTCACCTTAAGGACTGTACTGAAAAATAGTTTAAGAAAAACCCGTGGAATGGCTAAAAACATCTAGAATAATATGCGTTTTGCAAGTTAATTAATTGATAATATTAACCGACGTCTCACTGATAGTCGCCGAGTTTCATTCTGATGGAAGTTAGTGACGTGGAAACGTTTATAACATTTAGCTTCGGCTCTGGGGGATTCGTGCGAAATTACTGCGACGGAGATTCTGCTCGTGGGATGGGTTCAAATACCTATTTGTAGAGCTTGACGCGGTAAAGCTATTTTTGAGTTGTTTTATCGTCTTAAGTTTCAGAAGTCGTGACGTCACGGCAGGAGGGTGCATTCCTCGTCTTCTCCGTTGTTTTTCGCATATATCGCTAGTTCCCCCAACTGCCTCGTTCTTTCGTCTAATGCGGCACTGAGATGATTTCAGGGAAACTAGTTAGCTGGTATAGTTGATTACTGCTCTGCAATCAGGCGATACAGCCACAATAATTGTGTATCATCGGTAAATGTGTAAAAGGAATTATTCATAGAAAATGGACAAAATGGCGAGAAGTGGAACATTTCACGTTATTATTTGACAAGGAATTTTTAATTGTGATGTTTGGCCGGTATTTTCCGCTAAGTTGACGAATAAAATTGTTTTTCTCATTGCGTTTTTCACATCAAAATCTTAAGAATCGACACAAGCGCAGTAATCAATATTGAGAGTAGAAGAATTTCTTAATGAAATAGCAAATTTTTGTTTTCGCATTTGTATTTCAAAGTTTTCTGAGCAAGCTTAGTTTCATTCTATCTGCTGTGTTTGTTCACTGTCCCTAGGACTCAAGTCTTTTGCAATACTCATAAAATTTTGATTGCACGATCAGTACATCTGCCAGTCGGTTTCTAGACGAAATATCCAGAATTTAACAAATTGAGTCTATCGGTAGACAGTGGACGTGTGCAACTGTGAAATATACTTGCAGCATCTTTATACATTCTCAAAATGTTTCACTGATTAATACGACCATTTTGAAAGTTATGCAGATTAGCCTGTTTGTAGATCCATTATGGTCCACAGTTAAAATCGTTTAGCATATTATTGTGCGTAGATATCACTAACATAGGATTTCCCAGATAACGAAGACCCCCCCCCCCCCCTCTTCAACTTGTCGTACTTTATTCATGGGAAAATTCAATGGTAACCCGCCTTATTGTTTTCCGTACATCTCAAACATGATATATTTGCGCACGTGCGCAGTGCGCACTAACCTCGTTATCTTAAATACGAACCTCCATTTTTCAGTAGATTCAAATTCTACGTGTAATTTAATAAAAAAAAAAAAAAAAAAATAAATAAAATAAAATAAAATAATAATAATAAAAACAAGTGTGTGTGTTCCAGACGATAACTCTCCTTAGGATTAAGATGAAAAATCCGTTCTTGCGCCAAAAAATCAAGCTTACCAAATGAAAGGATGAGTTCGTTGACCTGAACTTTTTGAACTCAATGGTAAAATTTCAAAAATGTGCTAAAAAATACTAAAACGGCTGAAAATGGTTAAATTCAAATTTTTTAACAGAGTTCTAGTCAGAAGACGTTTATAAACAACGAGCTAGACCACCAAAAAATGTTAACACAAAATTATGCTGAAAAATTTACTTAAATTTCAATAATATTTGCTGTAAAATCGATAAAAACTAACGATAAAAAAGCTAAAAATACAGAGTGACTGTATGACTGGAATTTTTTTCTGTCTAGTTTTACCCTCTGCTACACTTCTGTCTAGTTTCAACACTCTGAACCGACCACCTAGTACACGAAATTGAAGATGTATTTCTATCGATCAATATCCTACCAATAATCGTATAATTGTGTCTATTAAATTCGCTATTACCTTTTTGAAATGTGATAGAAAGGCATGTCATGGTTGTTGCACTATAATCACAACTAATTTGTTTACGTATCCTTGTGTTGACGTGTCTATTATTTCTAGCTTTGATTACGTGAAAAATAGTTTCAAGAATCTAAACATCAAAGTGATAATCGAACTATCTTGGCGTATTTTCTTTTGTGAGTGGCGTCAGTACTCATTCAATAGAGAGAGAGTTCCTTCTAGATTTGTCGGTCTCAATACGGCGTGCGGTATCGAGAAACATTACCGCACCTTAAAGTCACGTCAAGTCTTTAACGGATCTAGTTGTAACGCTAAATCCATGGAAGGAGGAAATTATCCCTAGGAGTTATTTGAGTCCATGGAAGGAGGTTATTTTAGGCGATTACGTTTTTTCCGGATTGCGATCCGTTAAAGTATCTGTACGGAAGGATGCGTCACCGTAACTTATTGCGTCAGAGTTACGGCGCCGGATTGTCGATACCACACGACGTATTGTGTTTTACGGATCTACTAGGAACTCTCTATTGCCTTGGAGAGGCGCTTTCCCTGTCGTCCCTATTGTGCAACATTGAATTGAACGTGACACTGAATTAAACGTGACAGTATCGGACCACCACCCTCAAAATTTAGTTATCTGCTCCCTGAACTACTAAAATGAAAATATTCAGTAATAAAACGCAATTTCAAGCCTAATGTTTAATTATACTGACATTTATCTATATGCCATTTTACTAACACTGACTGACGAACGGAACATCTGGTGCTTCATAAAAATATTTAGCTCGTGATTACGGCCGAATATTATTTCTTGGTGGCCTGCATAATGAACTTGACCTTTTGAATTTGTTTGAAAATGATTTTCTTATTACCTGACTTTATATGAATTAGCACCCACAACGACATCCATTCCACCCAATGCGGCAGGTGGTAAAAGAACTTGATCAGTGTAAATATGTCCTGGGACTTCTTAAGTTTCCACACATAAATGTACTAAAATTTTGCAAGTAGTGCACTTATGTTTGGAATACAGTAATGCACAGGCACAGAGGTACCTACATTACAATACAAAGGTTTCGTCAAACTAATAAATAATTGTTGGGAGCCCGCTCTTTTTGTATTGGTTAATTTTTGTAAGAAATGATCATAAGGATAAAATGGGTGTTTGAATAAATCAAGTGACTACCTACATATGTTGTCTTTCAAAAGCTATTAGGTACTCCGTTATTGGGCATTTAAGAATTATCCTTAGATTTTTACACATTTCATTTATATGTATGCTACCTATATTGTCCTGACGATATCTTTTCTTGAATCGAAATAACCACCATTTATAGATGAAACGACTAGGCTCAAAATTACAGATAAGTAAAGACCCTTCCAGTCCCAATAAACAAAAATATAAAAATAAAAAAAATCATCCGAAGGACAAAAAAGTCTGGAAAAATGCCTAAAAAAATCTGGCAAGTTGGGTGGGCTGTAGCTGACAGCTTCTTCAGTCATCGTAACATGATCTTGAAAAAGATCTTGAAAATTTAGTTTTTAGATAATTCATGTTTGCACATGCGCATAAATTACCATCGACACAACGGCATTTACCATCTCAGTTATATAGGGAGCTGAACGGCTCGATCCCAGAACATTTCATTAAACCAGACCAGAACTTGGTAGTTTTGGGCGTGACTAGAAATTTGCACAGCAAGCTGTGGAACGCAAAAAGCAAGTGGTCATTTAGATTTCAGTGAGCACAGTTTTTTGGCTTCTTGCACAAACACAAAGCTTTCCTATCTTCAGCAGAGAGGACGAACTTTACGAAACAAAGGACAAACCGCAAAATGACAGCTGAAACCAACAGAAATGACAGCTTTATGAAAGTACTATTTGAAAAAATCTGACGTTTTTACTAGAAGAACAGTAAACAATTTTAAAGGTCATGGGGATAGATGATGGACTCCAATTCTAGATGTCTCATTCACTTCGGTTTAGGTTAATCATTATCGAAAATTCTGCCACATTCTTGGCACTCTGGTTTATTATTTCTAATAATCTGAAGGTGCAAAGCAGAAGTTGCGAAATTCAAGCGAGTTCTTAAACTTTAAAATAACTTTTTGGCTTCTTTATTTTAACCCAACTCGGATGTCAATTGACATACAGTACGACACGTTGACACTGAGTCGACATCAACGGTCTACGGCGGACAGATGGTTTTGTTTGATTCAATATTTGGATTCCCCATGTCTTTAAATGTAAAACACCAAATTTTGAGAGAGGTTAAAACGAAGGAGGTTAAAACAATCTTCGAAGAAGGAACTCGAAGATTAATTATTAGAAATAATGAACCAAAATGGAAGCAATCCAAGAGTAATGAGTATTGAGCATGACGCTTCGTTATAAAGGGGAATTTGTTGAAAGTTCGTCGATGATAATTCCTCAATTTGTAGACTTTTAGTTAGTCTTCAAATGAACTCTACTCCAAATGAATTAAGTAAATCAACTGTATTTTATGAACTACACCACACACGAAAAAGACAACGTAACAATTGTACCACAATGGCAATGTTCCATCGTTTCCATGGAAACATATTAAATGCTATCAGCCTCATCATACAGCTGGTGGTTGATCTCCCGCAAATCCATATTTCCCAGAGTTGTGCATGCCTGGACGTCCAACGCTATGATTAAAAGAGCTAACGCGATAGGGTCTGGGCGAAATGACGCCCATAACTCTCTCTTATAATTTCCTCGCAACATGGGTAGAAATGGGGGCGAATTCCATCACAGGCGGAGTAATATCTCAGAAAGCTTAGCCCTTCACCCCCTCCTGGTAACCACTAAAGGGCCCGTTCCGCCATTGAGTTCTAACGTGAAGTTAATCCTGAGTTAGACCCTTGAAAATTGCAATGAGATAACTGAATTACCTTTGGATTAATTTGTGTTACTCCGTGGTGGAACGCACCGCAGGAAAAACGGATCCTTTTGACGAATTTTAGCAAATTTTTGTAGAACATAAAACTATTTCAATGGTTCGGAAAATTTTAAAATCAAAATTTTTGAAAAATTTTCCATTGAAATCCGTTTTGAGGCATTCTGAAACAAATCCTAGAGTGTAACGAAAAAAAAAAAAAAAAAAAAAAAAAAAAATATATATATATATATATATATATATATATATATACCTAATTTTTTATCGCAGAATATTAATTATAACTAGTTTTTTAAAAATTGATAGCCAACCATTTTTTTCGTTTCAAATTGCACTGGTATCTGCAGAGTCTACATTCAAATTAGTAATCGGAGAAACATGATCTTGCTTCTATTTTTCTAATCAAAGAGCCTTTGTGATTTACAAGAAAAACGATTCAATTTATTACACGAATAATAATCTAATTTTGAATATCTATTTTGTGAAGATCAGTGTGCTACTCTGATTGATTGCATGCATCCTTCTTCCCATTTGCTAATGGGCTGAGACTTCTATTTATCGGGGACCATATAGGACGTACACCAATGATGGTATCATCAAAATCGGACGAATATTGGGAAGCCTTGCTTGTGGACATACCGACAGTCAGAAATGGAAATAAAATTGGTCATGGTGGTACAAAAAAAGTAAAATTTGATTTTGATGATTTAGAAAAAAGTGATGAGAATTCTTAAAGATCTTTATATACTAAAAAATTAAATTGATCTAATTTCAGTGTTCGGCAAACGATGTAGTCCACATTTTGTAATACTGACAATAAACAAAACAGTACTTCATTACAGTACATTACAGTATTACATTTTGTAATGCTAAAAATAAACAAAACATGTATGTGTGCTAAGTAATGACATTATTTCGGGATGACTTTTTATTATTATTACTACCAAACTAACAATTGGATTCACAATTCCCTACGAACAGTCTTATTCACTAATATCAGCGTATTAATAAGAAATTTATACGCTGGTAAGTTTTCATTGATAAATTATTGTCTAACTTCCGGGAAGGTCTCACTTTGTGTTCATTGATATTATGAAAAGCGTTTATTTTCTCTGTTTCGCGTTACAAGGGTAAATGCTAATGGTTTCGAACAGGAAAGCTTCACCAGGGATATGAATTAGGTTTGACTCATCACCATTGACTTTATTGTGAGGGAGATTATTTTCATGAACTATGATTTCCATCCCTCGAATGCTTTCCACAAGAGCCAATATAATTGATATGAAGCGGCTGCCAGAATTTAGCAGAAAATTGCTGAGTTTAAATCATTACCAATGAGGAGACAAAAGCATGCCTTGGCAACTTGGTTTCCTTTCCTCGTTTCGTCTGTACAACGGCCAATAAGATGATGTGGAGAGAGCCTATTTTGAAGTACCAATGAACTGGAGAGAAAGTCGAGTGTTTTTGGCAGTCGGCGACCACTTCATCAAGCGACCGCGGCGCAAACGCCCGCCTTTGGCAAGCCACGCTGATTCTCGAGGAGTTAGGCCCATTGTCGTCTGCTCCAATGGCAGTTGTGAGGAGTTACAAATATAAACGCGAGCTTAGTTGGCTCGTTGGTTGGCAGGACGGAGAAATCTTTCGAAATCCCTTCCCACCTTCATTTTACTGACCTTGGCAACTTGACAATGTCATACAGGTACCACAACAGGCTGTGTTGCCGGAACGATTCAATAGCAATGATAGGAAACAACTTGAACAATTCTGGAGGTGAGAGAGGGAGAATTGCCACGCAGGTTATGTCACAGATTCCAGAACAGTGCAGCGCATTTCAAAGGCTGGCTGAGCAATATTAAAGCAAAAAAAGCGTCTCTAGTTGAATCGATTCTTTCGAGAAGATCGCAACAACAATTATGTTTCATGAACTGCGCAAGAATGCATTTTTTTCGACTAAAACACTTAAATTGCTGTTGCATTGGATCATATCAGTGCTCTGTGTTCACTGAAGGCCATATATTGTGATACTGATCACTTCCTTAGGTACAGGAAATCCCAGAGAGACAAATCTGAAGTACCAAATGAGGAAATCCTAAAGTTTTTTACAAATCCAAGAGTATTGCCCAAATTAGTGTCCCCATTGGAGAATTTTCATCGTTATTTTTTATTTGCTCAATAGAAAGATATGAGCGAGAACTTTCCGAAAAGGTGCTATATGATGGTACCAGTATCTGACCAGTAATACAGGTCTAGAAATTCATTGACACATGACGTCACGGACCCCGCCCGCCTGGGGGGAACCCTTAGCTCCCTCGCACTACTACGTCTCGCATGATATTCCAACCCGTTTATTGGCCAAACTAATTTTGGTACCCAGGGGTCTAAAGGTGCGCTGAATCCGAATCTGAGGTCAAAAGTGCGAAATTCCGACACATGAACGTTTCCCCCATTGCAACATTAGTGTACCACAATTATTGTCCTTATCATCTTTTGCGTTCATGCGAAGTTCTGTGAGGTTTCTTGAGGCGTTAGACTCCATTGGTCTCAACGAAGGGACTCGAAATATATTCATAACCTAACCAATACATTTGGATCCGGCTTTTTTAAAAGTTTCACAATAGTCGTCCGTTTTGAGGCAACTCAAATCGAACCGATAGCTTGAACTGAGAATATCTATTTTTCATATTCATATATTGCGCACGTACACAATTTGTATTTATGTAACATCTAGATGACATCTGTCCATGGAAGGTTGATTATAAAAATATAAGTTTAGACTATCTTTTTGCAAATTAAAGTCTTCTTTTTGCAAATAAAATTAATCTTTTGGCAAATGAAATGAATCTTTTTACAACTAAATTCACTTGTAAAAAGTTTAGATTTATTTGTAAAAAGATTAATTTTATTTGCAACAAGACCAATTTTATTTATGCTATACCTTGTTCAAAACGGGATGGCAATTTGAGTTCACTACCACATTGAACACATCAACGAGAGCACTTTTGAGCACAAATTAAATGGAGGAGGGGGGGGGGGGCTGTAGTGAGAGGTAGGTATTTACTTTCGGAAAGTCAAACTCATCTTATTGATCTCGAATTTGATTTCATTCAAGTACTGTAGAAAAACACTTTTATTACCAAGATAAAATAAAAAATGTGGAAAATTGGCCTATGGTAGTGGAGCCTAAAATGGTGACTAAGAGAAAGGATAACCAAGGGAAGTTGTTTTTGAACCTTTCATGAGCCGAACTGCCATCCCGTTTTGAACAAGGTACCTGACGTGTGTAATTTGTAAATTTGAATAGGTGCCATGACCTCATAACATTCTACTAACGCCAAATGGATTTTCATGTTGTGTCCCTAAGCATGAACATATCACATACAATCTTCGTCACGCTAGTGGTTTTACTGCTGATAGCCCATCCCTCAATGCCTGGTGGCCTGCTGATCGTTTACCGCCAGCATCTTGGACTGGAGTGTGACACCGTTTTGGTTTTTGTTTGTTTCTGTTTGTTTTGTGGCTCTGTGTCCACTGGTGGCTCTGCAGAGGCGTGGAGTGCCGTGGGAGAAGGTGCCGACAGTCCCCAGACCCAGCCAAATCCCGGACCCATTCACCGTTCACGGCAGCAAAAGCAATTACTTCGCAGAGGACGGCAGACGCCCGCGAGCCAACATGTTTTCTCACAAGCGAATCTTATTTGAAACTCTGAACTAACAGTATTTTAATCTTTCGTTTTGTTTGTCCTGTACCTCATTGCGACGAGTGGCGTTCCGTGATCATTTACATGTTATTCTTTCAAGTACGCTCATGCAAGTCTTGTGTCCTACTTGTAACTCACTCTTGTGCCGTATGTGTGAAAATAATGACAAACAAATAAAGAAAACAATTTAAAGTCATTATCCTGGATTATATTTCATTAATAAACACCGACGTCACATAACAAAAATAATTTATAGATCTTAATTAGGTATTTACTTAAAATGTATTCATGTAATATAACCATATCATACTATCAAGGGGGGGGGGGGGGGGGTCAGGTTCACCGATATTGTTCACAACTATACAGGTTATAATAAGTTAACACATGTCATATTCGGCCGTTCCGTTGAATGGGCTTCAAGAGCCCGGAAAAAATCATTTTATACCGAAAAATGCCTAAAAATGGCGTTTACGAAACCACTAGTGCTCCCACGTCCCGCTGCCTATTTCCCATGCCTGGCGTGTTTCTATATAAATATATATGAAGGACGTGTATAGAGGCATTTCACAAAACGTACCTGGATACCACATAGAAGGTACTTATCCTTAAGAGGCCCACATATTCAAACCCTGCCGGACTCCAGACCTCTCATATTTAGAGGCCTCGTGCTAGGGTAGTGGTAATGTTTTAAAGAGGAGTTGTGACCAAGTTTGAGAGCTGATTTTTTTGCACCTTCACTGAGGTAGTTTAGGGCCGCTGAACTAGTAGTATGGATGATATAGCGTTATAAAGCAGTGGAACGAGGGATCACTAGCTGCTTTGTATACGCCTTTTAGCGAATTTTTGAAGACAATTAAGCTATTGCTCTCGCCTCAAAATTTGTAGAATGTGAATTTTTGAAAAATTTTTATGCAGAAATCCGTTTCAAGCTATTCTGAATCATATTCTGAAGTTTAACGCATTTTTTTATGTATGTATGTATGTATGTATATATATATGTATGTATATATGTATGTATATATGTATGTGTCATTCCAGACGATAACTGTCCGCAGAATTGTGCTAGAAACTTCAAACAAATTTTAAAATGTTAAGGACACAAAAAAAAAAGTTCAAGTTCGTTGGCCAGCATGATCGGATTACATCTTCGGGTTGAAATTTTCAAAAATGTAGTAAAAAATTTCAAAATAGCCTGTTTTTTGCGATTTGTTGTGCTAAATAATTTTTTCAGCATACTAACATGTGCTATATTCGGAATCAGCGTAAAATTTCCTATAAGAATATGTATCAAGTTTTCAAAAATTTCAAAGTTGAAAAATCAGTCGAAATAATGCCGTTCGCTAGTTGTAAAAATAATATTTGTTCGAAACAGAGACTACAGTTTGTCTGTCAATTTCTTGCTGTGGGATACTAGATTCGAATGCAATATAAAGCCTCATCATCGATTGGCTGTGGAAATACGTTTCTTTCATATGACGTCGGTATGTTATTTTATTTTATGTCAAGATTTGATGATGTTATGATAGTATACTGTTAAGATTTCAACTGTCTTCAATACTGACCACATTGGACATCGAAATCTATGAATATTTACCTACATTTGTCTTTAAATCTACAAGATTAGTTTAATAATAATAAAGTATGAGTACCTCCTAATTATTTTTAATAATTTGATTCCATGTTTGTCTATCAAAATCATAAACTAAAATTTCTCTACACGATCAATAGCGACTGAAATGTCGGAGATTTATTCAAAAATTCGCTCATGGGTCATGCTGCATGACTGGACTTTTTCTGCATTGTTAGGCACAAAATATTTTTTTCGGGGCTTCTGAGACCTATTCAACGGAACGGACGAATATGGAACGGAACTTACTTTGGTCCTAAAATAATCAGTACAATTTTGAACGAAGTCAGAGAGGGAAGAACCTGGGCCTGTCCTTGTAAATGCCTATATTAATAACCAAAGTTCACTCAAGCCAGCATACTGTTCTAAATTGCCGGAAACATCTTCGCCGATTTGAGTATAAATTGAGAGTAAGCATTTGCCATCATGGTAAGTCTGGATGAAAAATATAGCATAAGTACCTACTAGTGCTAATTGAAATTGCAATTACAAGAAATAATAAAACCAATAGACCATTCAATACAAAATACCTAAAGTTGTTAATTTTATAGTTGTGGTATAACACCCTCCTGTTGATAAAAGGGAAACATTAAAATAGGTCTGAATTTTTATTATCTCCCAAATAAATTAAATTCCATTATGCGTAGCTCGAACATAAATTTATGCTCGATTTTGTGGGCCGAAAGTCATAAAAAATAATTTCTAGTCTTGATAACTGATGAATTTTTGCTCAAGTGGTAAGACGTATATAAAATCACCGCTAACATGGTTGTCTCATGGCTAGGAAATCTTTTACATCTAAAACAACTCAATAAACAAATTTTTCTCGTATTCTCATCTTAATCTTACTCCTTAGTGATCTCTGATATATTTCTGAGAAGGCTCTATCAATATTTTTCTAACAGATTCCTCAGCAATTTAATCTCGTGGGAGTTACCAACTCGTCTATAGTTTGAGGGCATCTGGCAACCACCCCCCGCGCCATTGAAATAGAAGTAATTTCGGATACCTTTATCTCAGCTCTCATGCAGCCCGATTTTCATATTCTTTTTTGAATCGAAGAATATAATTTAGAATGAATCATGCCTTAAATTTGGTAGTTAACAATGTCTTTATCTCTAAGTTCTCAAATTTCCAAACAATGTAACATAATATAATACGATATTTTACGAAAATTTGCTCATATGATCATGCTGCATGATATAATATTGTACTACACAGAACGGTATGTTACCCAAGTATGTTAGCCAACGGTCGTAAGTAGAGGTTCTAACTGTCAGAGCTTTTTTTTCTACAACTTTAGATACATGGGACTTGACCCTACCGGGACACTAAATGGCAGATTACATCAGTAACGTGAGTAAAATTTTCATTCAGATATCTTCTGGAGACGTCACTGGTAACGAAAGGGCGACCGGATTTGTAGGGCCTGCGCGAGCAGCCGGCATAGCAAGTCCTACTTATGTAGAAGGACCATCAATACGTGGGTAGACCACGAAACCACCAGAAGATGGTCTCAAATTGAAGGGCATCCCCACAGTACGCACATGGTTCTAAGCTCACAGTGGGGCCAGGATGAGCCGTCGGTAGCTAAAAAAGTCCAGTCATGCAGCATGACCCCATGAGCGAATTTTTGAAGATGTTTCATGCAAATGTTTCATGCAAATATTACCGATTCTTACAACTAGCGAACGGCATTATTTCGATTTTTGACTGATTTTCAACTTCAAATTTTTAAAACTTGATACATATCTGGAAATTTTACGCTGATTCCGAATATACCACATGTTAGTATGCTGAAAAAATTATTTCGCACAACAAATCGCAAAAAACGGGCTATTTTGAAATTTTTGACCGCATTTTTGAAAATTTCGACCCGAAGATGCCGATCATGTCGGCCAAGAACTTGAACTTTCGTTTTGTGTCCTTACATTTTAAAATTTGTTTGAAGTTTCTAGCACAATTCTACGGACAGTTATCGTCTGGAATGACACATACATATATACATACATATACGAATACATACACCATAAGATATATACATACAACATACATACATACATAAAAAAATGGGTTAATCCTTCACAGAATAGCCTGAAACGGATTTCTGCATAAATTTTTTTCAAAAATTCACATTCTACAAATTTTGAGGCGAGAGCAATAGCTTAATTTTCTTCAAACATTCGCTAAAAACAATAGTCTCCTATCAACTGGCTTTGCACTGATACAGTATCACCTTCACAGCTTAGGGGTCACCACATAGGTCAACCCTATGCAGACAAAGGAGCCAGAAGAAACTGCATCCCCCGTAATATTCATATGCCAGGCACTTACGTACCGCAGATTTGAACTCTCTGGAGGTATGGCCTAGACGAACAAATATATCGTAGGACACACCTTTCACAAGGGACCTGAGTCTCTTGGATTCAACACGAAACTCTCAGGAATGTACCGACAATAAGCCAATAGACTTCTGGTGCTTGGGACCCCTGGATTCCTTCACTGAGAGTTTCAGTCTACATCCCTAAACATGTGGAATCAATATTAGGAATATACGGGACCGTCTAGAAACCAATCCACATAACCCCCGAAAACGTGTGCGTTATCGAAAAGTTCGTTCGTGAAGTAGGGACCAGTGTTTTCGGGGGTAGTTCTTAACACGCACAAGAAACTCAAGAACCAATTTCAATGAAATTCAAAGGAGAAACTTTAGGTTTCGATGCTTCTTACCAAACTTTGTTCTAATCTAATGGTCATTCTGTGAATTTCATGAAATTCAGATTCGTGTGGCTTTGGTTGATCCGGCATTGATGAAATTTATAGAGCCTCAGCCATTACCATCAAGAGCTAATTAGAACATAGCCTTCTTGTATAGACTTGTTTTCGACAATAGCTGGCAAAAATCGGATGGAATGTGGGAGTTAGTGTTTTGCAAGTATTTATGGGTACCTATAAACAAAGATGAAGCCACAATGTTATTTAGGGAGCTATAAACTGGATCAAGAAATACCGCTAAACTTCAATTTTCTTGAACGCAACTTTTTTATAAAGCATCAACCCCAGATTGAGTGAATCTATGGAGTTGTGGGACAGCAAACTACTTTCTGTTTTAATCCAACCCTTAATTTCTCACACATGTATTTCCACATCCAAGGATTTCTCCGGCTGGCTCTAGAAATGTAAATTGTCGGAATTGCTTAAAAATACATGGCCTAAATAGAGGAGGGGCGAAAACTATTTTGTCCACCTGGTCACATCCGAGATCACCCCGCCCTGTCCCCCAGGATAAGGAGCCCTTGCCAAAAACGTTATCTCTCACCTCGGCCCTTGGCGCATACTTCATACCGGACGAGTTGCACTGCTCCTTCGACGCTTTCACTCTGATGCTTCATGCCAATGCTTTGCCAACATGCCAAGTCAGTGTTATTTGACACATTTGAAGATTAAAACTAGAGATCAGTCACGTGGTATAACTACCTTGTAGTAGGCATTCAACACTATACAACAGGTATCCGTAACTATTTGTGACTTTTCATAAAGTAAATGAGCACAAACAAGTCACAGCAGCGACCTAACGAGTTTGGCTTTATACGAGAAGGTTCATATTTCATGGTTTATGCGAATCATTAGGTAGCCTAATATCTAACGCAGGGGTGCCCCCCCCCCCCCCCCCAAGCGCAACGACTCGAGCCCCCCCCCCCCCCCAAACTCCCGACCCCCCCCCCCACCAACTAAAATATTTATTAAATAGGTAATGTAAATGATACACTGATGTGATAAAGAATGTTGTACATATTTCTTGTTTTACAAATGTAAGTAATTAATTTGTTAGTATAAATCTTATTACTCGTTCATAAAAAAATTAAAAAATACTCATTTTTCTAACCCCCAGAAAAATTTTAACGACGCAGTTTGCGTCGTGACCCCCCCCCCCCCCCTGTGGGCTCCCCTGTCTAACGAGACGCTATTCTCGCATTGCCAAGCCTTAAAAAAACCGACAAGCCGCCACTGCAATGACGAAAAGCGCCTGGATAAGTAACAAAGTAGAACTTCGGCTAATTTTCTTTGCAAATCCTAGGAGGGGGAGCCGCCTGATGCCGAATTTCTAACGGTAGATCCATTCTATATAAGCTAAAACGAGGCGTCAAAATGCATGTTTTCGGACTTACTTCAATTACTTTTCTTTTTTCGTCTGACCTGATTCTTTACCCACCCAATTCCAGTTCTCCTCATCCAATTTTGAAGAAATTTGAAACGTAGTCCACATTTGGCTTGACGAAGCACTTTTGGGGTTTTCGAGCCGCTACGACTAAGTGGTGGGGGGTGGGGTGGGGTTGTAAGAAGAGGGTAATTAAATAATTAAAGTAGCAATCTCATTCACCTGTACGTTCCAACCTTTTTCCAACCCCCCCCCCCCCCATAAAGTCGCTCAGCTTATTAAAGATGCCAAGCCACAAAATTCATGATATCATCCTATTTGGGGAATGCAATAGTCGGAATGCTCTGTGAGCTGGAATGCATTTCTAGGTAGAAAAAATTGTTTTATGAGCTATTCCAACAGGAAATTTAGTGTTGATTCCGAATATATCCCTTGTTCCTACACCCACAACGGCTCTATAATGCATTTTTCATTTAAAAAAAACCACAATTTACAACATATTATTCAACTTTTTTCCTACAAATAGGATTCAAAACAATTTTCGTTCCATGAAAAAGTTATAGAGGATAAAATTCTTCGTTGATTGACCACCAGAAATTCTTAAATTAATTTATTCATAACAGAGTAATTGTATTTTCCGAGTTCTACAACTACTGAAATACTCATTACATCCTCGTGAATTAATTCATTTAAGAACTCTGGTGGTAAACTGATGCAGAATGTCATGCTTTATAACGTTTTATGGAACGAAAATTGTTTTGAATCGTATTTGTAGGAGAGAAGTTGAAAAATATGTTGAAAAATGAATTACAGAGCCGGTTTAGATATAGGAACAAGGGTATATTCAAAATCAGAGAAAATTTTCCTATAAGAATAGCTTAAACTAATTTTTGTCCACCTAGAATCGCATTTCGACCTACTGAAAGTTGTGATCCTTTCACTATGTTTAAAAAGTCTCCACTGCTGGATGATCCAGTTGTACGTTACGGTACCGGAATTCCCTGTGAAAAATCGACATTACCTTATCGCGGGGTGCTAACGGCCGGTTTTTCCAAATATGTGTTTTTTTAATTTCTCTTATGGGACTTTAGTAGAACGCATATTCAAAAAGCACAAAGCCTGCAATTACCTGCTCTTTTTAGTAATTATATTTTAAAACTGATTTAAACGACTTTTCTATATACATATATTTTGATAGCAGGAACGAAAAAAAATTAAAACTTATCAAATGCCGACTTTATAGGATGTTTCCTACTTACCTTGGGACAAACCCAGCGTCGTCGAAATACTTCTGGAGAGCGACTGGACACCTCTGAAGACAAACATATTATGAAGCAAGAAAAGAGATTTATCGAATATTTTGACAGTTTCAAGTCTCATCACGAGTGTCGATGTAAACATTGGAGTTCCTCAACAACACCTCAATGGATCAACACCAATTAAAATCGCATTCTGGCAACTTTCAAAAAATAGGGTTTTTTCCACCTAATTAAGCCTGTAGCCCACTGCGCGCCGTCTCCTTGAACAGTGTATTCATTTTCTAAATCTTTTTACTGCGTGTGGGAGTGAGACGCTTCTTGAAGTCTGAAGACTTGAAATACTTGACAAATCGTCTAATTTTCATAGCAATAAAAAATATTGATTTTCGAATTACTATATGAACTGCAGTATCGGGCCTCACCCACCGAATCGGCCTGAATATTTTTCTGGAAGGCTCCCAATTTGTGGACTCAAACTATATGCACACTTTTGGGTATCAGAGTAATTATATATATATATATATATATATATATATATATATATATATATATATATATATATATATATATATATATATATATATATATATATATATATATATATATATATATATATGTACACACGTTTGTCTGTCAATCTGTCCTTACCTTTAGGAGAGCATTTCGATCTCAAGAATGATAAGAACAAAATTCAGTTTCGGGTTTGGGTTTGTAAACCATGCCAAAAAATCAGCACCAGACTAAAAATCAAGCAGGAAAAAATATATCAAATAAATACAAAATGCGAATAGACGAAAATCTTCCAGCCGAACGCCACGGATCTCCTTTCTCTATGGATCTTTGATTTTTATTAACTTGACTCATTTCCTAAAATTTCCTGGTTTTAGTGATTAGTTTTGCACAATTTTAAAAACATGAGCGAAAATTGTCAAAGTTGTTATTTGAGAGGTTCCTATGGTTGGGAGAAATAGTAAGTAAAGATGTAGCGTGGAACGACAAAGTCGGTTGACTATAGACAACAAGAAAATGAAGCTTGAAAGGTGTTTCGTTTGCTCGTGCGCAGAGTAAAGTATTGTTCTGTGAGCATGAAACAGATAGGGGACCATCTATGGCCTAAACAGCATAATCTCTGAAAATTTCACCAAAATCGTATGAAAACTGTAACTATTATGCTTGTTACAAGGATTTCACGTTCGCGCGTGCGCAACAGCTACTAATGATACACTGCTGATAAGCTACTGATGGTCATGATGCTCGTTACAAGAATTTGCACATGGACAAAAACACAGACAAACAAACACGCCAACGAAAGCTGTTCAGAATGTTGTAAAACGTAAAATGCGAGCGGAAAGACTGATTGGGACAATCGCTTTCCCGCTCTGAATAAAAATCTTCAAGTCTTGGTGGCGCTGAGCACTAGATATTTTCTGCCTAACAAAGAACCAAAGGATGAACCACATAAATCAGTAAAAAATTAAGGCCTGGGCAGCTTGAACAAGGTTCATGTATACATATACATATACATAGATACACAGAGTCGGAATAACAAAAATACACCTGCCGGTTGTTTCATGGATCTGGTACTTTTTTTCTCAGGGTGTGAGTGTGGTCATAATTTTATCCAGATCAAAAAAATAGAACTTCTCTTACAACGGAGTGAAGGACGTCTTAGAAGAAAAATGTGTAAATAAATATGACGAACGTCCACACTTTGGTATGATGTGTAGGTACTTTCACAATAATGACGCGACGACACAACGCTACGGACATCTTGTTCAATGAAAATGAATAACTTCCCCATTACATTCACTTTTTTTACTAACTTGTAATAATTAGTAGACGATTTTAAAATACTCAATCTTGTGCTGTCCTTTGCTGCATTTTTTAATGAATCAGCATTAAACGCACCCATTGAATTTTGTTTCGTCTCGCGTCACAAACTCAATTCAAACAGAATTCTACTGAGACTTCTAATTGTCGTTGTTACATTCCTCTCAACTCTGGTTCAAGTATGAACCGATTTGCATTCTTTCTCTCGTATTACTTACAGTCCTCAAGCGTCTGAGAGTAATGGCGCCCCAGGAAATACGACCTCTTCGATGTACCTATTTATATCTATTGAAGATTCCCGTTCGGTGTTAACAAGCTATTGAACCGTTTGCTTGAAATATGAGAAATCCCGCCTCATCTTGGACTAATTCCATCGGCACTATAAACTATCCCTTTATAGAATTTCCGAAATAGAAAATTTTGAGGAGATACCTAGTAAGCTTCACTTACCGTTTTCCTTTCGAGGATAGCGACTTATTCAAACCAATAGACATTATAATATTCCACAGTTCATCAAATTAAATCCTGCAATAAGATTGTTTAAACTTATCGTTAGTAAAGCCTCGTCAAGTTCCATGTTCCATTTAACAAAGTTTCGAATTGAGATCGTGAAATTGTGAAGTTTCAAACTAAACCATTTTCGACAGGTTAATGACTTGCTTCCTAAAATAAACTTTGAAAGCATTCGCAACAAACTGGTCTTCGAATAGGATTTGGTATACTTTAGGGTTTGAGATTTTTAAATTTTATTCGACTAGTTAATAGAAACCCCAGCTTGCTTAGCTCAGTGAATACGTTGTATTCTGTTAGTGAAATTTCCCGTGTAGTTTCGGTGTTGGATTTTTTCACCCACTACAAACAGACTGACCGACATACTTACACACTTTTATGATTCATAAAGATGATTTCATATTGAGTTCAGACCCATGTATGGTAAAAAAATATCTGGAACTCCTCTTTTACAGGGATTGTACCTATTTTAAAAACAAAATCTTAGTGAAATAATTCTGATTAAATCTCAAAAACAACAAATTAGAGAAATTTGTGCAAGTCTGTATGTTTACATCTGTCATGAGTTGTACTTTATGGGAGTAACGTCAATACCAGCAACACAGGAGAGCTCTTCTACTACTAAATGAACTAAATTTATCATTAATGACAGTATTTCATTGCTTTACCCAGAGAGACATTAGTAGTGCCGTGATTAGAAAATCGGGAGGCGGCGGCAAAGTCCAACTACCCCCTTAAAAAACGGTTTATAGACGATCTACAGCTTTTTCAAGAGTTTGTTTTCTAACTAGACTTTTCTTGTTATTTCATGGTGGGGGTCAAGTTATTATAACAGCAAGACATTTCATTTATCTACCTCAAAACCTGAATATTTCTCTTTAATCGGTTGGGGCTCACCAAGTACCTGCAACTTAATCTCAACTAGCTGATCCCTAATTTTCTGCCTCAAGCAGAAAGTAATTCAAATAAAATCATCTTTATTTTGCCGTATAAAACTACAATGTTAAGTCGTTCAATCATCGTAAAATACCGCACACCCATTTATTTCAATAAATCATACGTTCCTGACAACATACACATGTATAATAAAAACTAATAATTGATGGTGGAAATAAATAGCTTAACAAAAACCGTCACCATGGCTTCTCACAATGGCGTAATACATACATCATAACAATAAAAATTCTTCAACCAAATACAGCTCCTGGTACACGAGATAGCTAAGCTAATTTTTCTTGAACGTCGAGATGGGGGAATCATTTGGACCAACTGTAGATTGGAGGAGAAGGTAATGATTGTAGAGAATGGTGGGTTGATAGTCAATAGGTACCTTTCTTGAAAAACTTAAGTGAGCGTTGAGGTGTGCGGAAGAATGTGCGTCCATTACGAGTACCATAGTAGTGAATGAAAGAATGATCGGACAAGGAGAATAAATTACCGGACGAATAACAGGGCTTCCGATATGTACACTAGTAGTGTGAGCAGCCCAGCCGAAGAAAGCGATTTCTATTCGCTGAAACAGGTGGAATACCAAGTATCACCCAAACAATACGCTTCTGCACCGTGTAAAAATTTACATAACCATTAACATAATTTAATGTTACAAGTATACCTTAAATTTATTTTGATAACTTACCGTTTTACTGAAGAAATAATTCATCTATTGACCCTTAAAAACTGTCACTCTCATGAGCACATGCAGGGAACAAAATTGAGCAAGTATTAAGCAGAGTGTTTGCTGCATTAAATTTGCTCAAAAGCCAAACTTGACATTTATGACAATGGAGGTGATGGGAATGGAGTAATTACTCCTTCAAAGGGCAGAGAAGACTAACCTGCTACACCCAGAAGATATCCTGAAAGCATAAGCCCAGGAACTATCTCAAGATGCAGCATTTGCAAGAATCGAGAAGGAGGAACTATCCATATCCATCACACATGTCTCCGGGAACGAAATGTTGCGCGAAATTGAAGCAAGCTGGTGAGTAGAGTGAGCTCGTGAGTGCTGAAGATGGGGTTTACTGGGCCAGCTGGTGTGACAACACCACTTACTCTTGTTTTTCCTGAAGTAAACCAATGAACCAGCACAACCAACCAATAAACCAAAGCCGACCAGCCAGCACCAACCAGCACCTCCAATGAACTCAAAAACCAGCACAATATACACAGAGGAATGAGACACCAGAAACCACCACCCACCTGATAACTCACTTGCCTCTGTTTCTTTTCTCCCTTCCAATCACCGGGATTAACACATAGAGAGTTTTTGGAAACAAACACATTTTAGGATAGAGGTTCTTCCTGATAAATATTAAGCAGGGCTAAGAAAGCGTGCGAAGTCGCACATCTACCATAAAAATGATAAACTGCTAATATTGCTAAATTCTTCTCTGTTCAAAAGTGGTACACTTGTAAGATGTGGTATATTTGTCGTAGATGTGAGATTTTATACTGGGTATCAAGGTTCTGTAGAAGACATTTTGCACAGCAATTAGTACCGATGAGACATAGGTATACAATTTCTTCCTTTTTATAAATAAAATATGAGTGATTCAGAAGTATGAGGTATCTGAGAGTCGTGCTATACCTCAGAAAAATAGAAACCACGCCGTAGGTGAACATATAGAATTGGTACGTGGTTAATTAGATATTTAGTGATTATTTAGTGACTTATAACGTATTCTAAATGCCATCACCAGAGTTTTACATCAAAATGGCGAGAAGAATACGTCATGGAACTCAGCTTTTGTAGTAATCAAAGGAAAGAAGCCTGACTCACCGAAGATACAACGTAAGAAACTCATTAATGACGCCAATGTGAAACGCTACATCTTAATTTGTATTCATCTGAGGGGTTTCTGCTTTGATTCTAAGATTAGGATAACCGATTTGAGGCGTTAAATAAGTTGTACTGGTGATTTCTCAAGGAAAAACTTTGTAGTGTAACCGCGCATATGTGTTTAACTGTACAGTTATTTGAGGAGGTACCAAAGACAATCGTGCAGTGATGAAATACGTAGAATCAGCCATTTCACAACCCCCTCCCATATGAAGGGCCATTTTGTCCATCAGGGTTTACTGTTATTTCTCCTGCTTCGTCGCATATTTTTCTCGGCTCAACAACTGGCGCGGAAGGCGGTCTCGGCGGCTGTTGGACGCGAGCCCACGGAGCGAGGACCTCGGCGACTCGCCAACTCGTTAGCCGATTCCTCACCCTGGCACGTCCCCGTCGAACCACGCAGAGAATCCGTCTAACTATCGAACAACGAGAACTGACATTGCCAATATCAGCGATAGGAATTGATTATCCGATCAAATAATAGAAATCTCCCGGCCGAGCTGCTATACTGGGGCTTGAGTGATACAAATTCTTTCTCTCGACCTGCCATCCCGTTCCAACAACGTTATCATCGATATTGGAAAGATACCAATCCGTGTCTCACTTGATTCTTCTTATAAACATCGAAAGACAGATCTGAGCTTCCAATCAAAACTGGCCTTATAATGACAATCTGGTGCCTATGAACATTTCTTAAATCATCAAAACTTTTGTCACTGAACCTTCAAGTTGGTTGTACTTTCATAATCGTACACAAGCACTGGGCCTGATTCGTTCAGAAAACTCCAAAGCTGAACAATCTTCGACTTTCCCAGCGTGGAAAAAACTGTACAAACTATGTTTATCCACTTCAGTGGAACGAACCTACCTATGTTTTTGTAGATATAAAAAACTTGTCTCTTACTGGTAGAGAAAAACTTCCTTCAGTTGCTCGTACAATATTTGGCGGTTCTGTCACAAGAAAATCTTGTTCAGTTCATTACAATAGTATCTCTCGTACGTTGGTAACCCGAAGATAAATTCTAGTTGATTCCTCGTTTTGGTGACATTGGAATTCGTTAGTGGTACAGTCTCCACTCAACATTGAAACCAGTATTACCCTGTAAGAGATTATAAAACGTTACGAGATATAATTTAGCACAAAGTTTTGATTTCCGTTAGGAAATTAGTTATTGTAAAAAATTACTGTAAACTACATTAAATATGCCACTGTTGAAGAGTAACTTACTATCATTAATAGCATGAACTCAGTAGACACAATTTTAACTTCCATCCAAAATTTTGTAATTGCTATTTATTATTTTCGCTTTACCATACCGCTACCTATTCAAACCCTTATCAAAATCTTCAAATATATTTCCATGCATGTTTACTGATTAATTCCATGAATTTCTGCTTAACAGAACGATCTTGGGAAACGGGAGATACCGATATACAGTTGATGTGAATTAATTCCTTGGGAGTGATAAACAACAGTGAGTTG
Source organism: Adelphocoris suturalis (assembly GCA_030762985.1). NCBI lineage: Eukaryota > Metazoa > Arthropoda > Insecta > Hemiptera > Miridae > Adelphocoris > Adelphocoris suturalis. The sequence continues at coordinate 32,625,284 of CM061051.1, forward strand.
TGGGTTATATATATATATATATATATATATATATATATATATATATGGTTTAAGCCGCACCTCAATCAGAAGGGTCATTAGCTAATTTGTTGTGGGTTATAAAATTCAAGAAAGGTATTGAGAGTTTATTAAGAGTTACAGCCGTTTCTACAAAACATGGTAGTAGATGATTTGCTAACATAAATTCACTTTTCTGATGAACACTCACACTCTCAAGTGTAATAAATAATTCTTGGCTCAATAGGGTTGAACAATTAATTGTGCTTAATGACGGACAATTTATCATCCCTTTGCCCGATTTATCAGGTGCTAGTAAGGGGGTTCCCAAAGTCATGTTAGTAATTTTAAAATTACGAGAAATTAATAAATTTGTTATCGCGATTGTTACTTTCTTACTACTAGATATTCAGTGAATTGTCGGATGGATCTTAATATTTTTATGTCATCAATCCTGTCATATGTGTATAATTGTATTGTTGTAATAGATGGATGAAGTTTAAGCCGTTATTAATATCCATTTGGGGCACGATTGGGTATCCCAGGAAAAAAATTACATCAGTCACTCGATATTTCAATGGGAGACGGGAAATCGATTCCATCGAAAGTTCAATCAATGTGACTTAACACCGAAATGGATTCAACAAACACACATGGGTTTCTGACTCGGATTCAGTAACAACAGCTAACAGAACATCAACAAAAAGACATTTTGAACTGGTAATAAAATACGCTGGTATTAGAAATAACAGATTGTAAGATTAGAGATGTGTATGAGTGACTTCAAGAGAACATAGGAAAAAGGGGAGAACTATGTGAAAAGAACCGATTAGAGGTACAAAAGTCATTGAGAAGTGATCTCATTTGCCGTACTCCATTAATTTTGTTACTCTAAATCCTGACACATATATCTAAAATGCACTCGTAGAGACACAACACCACCCGTCATTTCTGACTTGGGTTTCGCCTGACAGGAACATAACAGAGTAGAGAACTCTAATCGCTTATTGGTATCGACGGCCCACGCAGTGGCGTGTATTGTTCCCTTGATATATGGTGCAATGAGGAAATACCATTGGTCAGAAAAACGTGCTGACAATTTTGAATTGAAGTAGGTTACATCCTGCGTTGTTTACTAGATTTTCTATGATTTTCGAAGGGGTTGGCAAGTAGTGATGACACACTTAATATGAGGGAGGGTTGCAATAACGTTGTTAGTTGCCAAAATATTGAAAAAATCACAGAAAACAAATAATTATCGCAGGAGAGTGCAGTTGGTGTCAACAATTTTAGGGCGTTACCATCTACTTACTTTTGATAAGGTTTACCTGCGTGGATATCCCACACTTCAGTTTGGTCGATTGCTATCCATAAGTGCTGCAGTTTCTCTTCGATGATCTGAAGGGTAGAAACTGGGTCAGGGGCCATATTTTATGATATTTTTTAACGAGAACTTCGTATCTATGTGAACAAAGCGTACATACAAAAGAATCACTCGCGATGAAGTTGTGGAAACCCATTTCTGTAACAAATCAGATTCAGTAACAACGCTGTCTCTTTCTGCAAAACAAAAGAGACTTTATTATATAAATTTCGGCGGTTAGGTCATCATCAGTATCAAACAAAAACTTATTACGGAAACTTATCGATTTTGTTTGTGATGGGTGTGGATAGATAAATCATTTTACAATCGATTTCTTGCTATACTTAGTGTTGATGAGCTATTAGGTTCACCTATGAGAGTTGCAGGCATAACCGCCTCTCATCATGGAGGGGAAACTATTCCAATACATCACCTCTATCATATCAGTGCATGGTCCCCCCCCCCCCCCCTCACACTCGCATCTCAAATAATAAAAATGACCTGATCTCTCAACCTCCCCCCCCCCCCCCCCCCCCCCCCCACCAAACCTGCTCTAACATTTCCTAACATAAATTTTATTATTGTCGCGTTACAATTTGCCCCTGTCCTGCCTAATTTGCCCTTTTCCCCCGCTATTTGGCCACTGTACCTTTGGGGGTGTGATGAATGGGGTAGTTTCTCTCGTCTCAGTTCTTAGAACTGCTGCCCCTAAGGGTAGCTACAGTTGGAGCCTATCGCCTACAAGTTTAATCTCAGGGTTTTGCTGTCATAATTTATCCTTACCTTTGATAAGGAATCTCTTCCATTTCATCAACTCCATCATAAGTTTTTTACTGATTATGATCTAACTGCCGACATCAATCTGACATAGCAGCCATTTTTGGTTTGTGGAAATGGACATTGAAATGAAAATGTTGTTAAATCAGTTTTGTTATGAGATATATTCGTGATGAGTTCAAATAAGTTATTTCTGTGACCCCATTCGAAAGAATAGGTACCTAAAAATATATGGGCGTACTACTTTGATGCCTTCCTGCGGGCCCAATTTGGACTTGTTAAACCCAAAGTTGGTCCAGCGGGGCACAAAAAAGCCGGGAACAAAAAAAGCGAGATGGGTGAATGCATGAAGATGATTATGTTGTAGACGCCCCGGCACTACGTAGTGACGGACACCCCTGAGCGGAGATCGGCCGAAGAGCAGTACTCATATAGCTACTCAAGCGAAGACTCGAGGCGCTCTGGCAGTGGAGTGCCGTCCAGGAGCTATTCCTCCAGCAGTGAGTCCGTCCTCAGGTCTTCAGGCGGCGGTCCGGGCTCGTATTCGTACTCATCGGACAGGACTTCCCGCTCGTCCGGAGGCTATCCTGGATCCTACCACTCGTCTTACTCCTCGACCACCTCCGGGCGTCTCCCGGGGGGCACCTCTTACCGCCACTTCTCCTACAGAGTCTAAATTCTCTCCCGATCCCGGCCCCTTAACACATTAACTTTTCGCTTTCTATAATTTACTATATATTTTTTTCAACTAATCGTAGATTGGCATATAAAACACCGTTTGTAACATTATTAAAACACTATAATCCCTTAATCCGTAGACCGATATGAAACGTATACTTGACTACAGTAATTGCGTGGTTATTATTTACAAACCTAGAACAACTCATGAGTGCATTAGATGCTACTAAAAAAACGGAAATCTATAATGATACCGACTGCTGAAGTATAGATACGAACGAAAATAAAACGACAAACGTTGACACGACTATTTTATTTGTGTTTTCCGACTGTAATAATCAAATTCATTAACCTTAATTTCAATCTTTGTATTTGATTCATCAATGTTGAAGCTGATTCGAACTATTGAGGGTTTCTTATGGGACATATGAGCCAGTGATCCACACCAACACAAAGCATATCTCACCTGTGGTGCAGCCCGATGAGGGAACGGTAAATCGAGCGTCCTTCTGACAACAAATTCTAAGATGGTTCTTTGTAAAAACATGGGTCATTAGGCCTTCATTGATCTGATGATGAAAAATATACAAGTACATTCATGCAACTTGGTCTTCATATCAGTAGTGAAAGGTTTCAAATGTCTGTCGTTCATTGATTGTAGTGGTGACAATTGATTGCAATGGTACCGAGCAAAATGTCTAACTTGAATCTTGATGATCGGATCCAGTCTAAATTACCATTTAAAAGGGTAACTAACATAGCCGGTCCATTCACAAGAATTGAAGGGCTAGGAATAGATGTAGCTTGCAGACGCGGGTGGTTGAGGCTCCTTTCCCAATTTCCTGTGTTTTCCATCTCCTACCCAATCATCACCTTTGCATCATGCTGCCCCTACTTCAACATATATAGGTAAGCCATCATAGTTATTTTCTGACAATCGTTTATATTGTAACTTATAAGAAAAACTCGTTTTGCAGAATGTACATATATTGTTTTACTTTCAAGATGTTTAGCTAGAAACAGTGTACTCGTATAAAGTAGTCGTGGTTAGATAATTACTTTTTCAGGTCCTGATGTGAAAGATTTTGATAAGCAAATTTTTATCACTGAATATACTTGCATTCATTCTACATTGCAAATTTACAATACTTTACTTGAGTTAACAATGTGCTTCATTGTTAATTTTCGTGGAGTTGTAGTGATGATTTTCTAGCGACGCACACATATTGTTCAGAAACACAGCCAATTCAGTTCAACAATTCAGTTTGAAGCCATAATCCGAATTGGGGTATGAAGTTACACAATGAACTTGATAGTATATGCATCTTGTTCATACACAAGTAATACCGCAATACCTCTAACCTGTAAAAAAATGTGCTTTTTCTTTCAAGAATTTGTAGGTACCTAATCACATGATAATTTCCAATTTCAGCTTTTAAAAAATTTAGCACAAAGACAAATAGGTTTCGTCCTCATTGATACCAATACTATAGTTTCCTGATACTTTCTTCCTATTCACATTCCTCCTCTCCACTCAATTTCATAATTGTTTAAATACTATTATAATTTGAATTACGTTGGTTTATCACAAATCACAATTCGATTAAGGGACCAATGAAATATTTGTAAACCAATTGAGAGTAATTGAAGAAAAACATCTCTTTGCATAATTATTATAAAAGTTGAGAAATCTCTAACGGACTTAGGTGAGGCCTCCCTCTTAAAAATATGAAACATATCTGAGGAATACGAAATCTGGAAGGGATTCGGTTATGGGTTCCGGTCCAGAAAATTTTTACTAGGGAACTATACAGATACTTTAGCTTCCTTCGTGAATTTACCTCTCATAAGGTTTCACTGGTAGAGATAATGTTCCAATTAAAGACAGGATGGATTGTCCATATATCTAGCCCAAGAAGTGTCAACTGAAACAGTCATTAGGCTCAAAAATATTGGAACAACTGGGGAGAATAATATGCTTGATTTAGGTTGATTCTAAGAAAATTTTGTTGTCCTCTTTTCAGATTTCAAATAATAGTTGGCTCTCAGAGTTAGTGTAAAGAAATTATAACAAATGGAAATATTACTTTGTAACTGTTACATGGGAATTTAACTTTTGGATATGGAATAGTAAAGCAAAATTGTCTGGATTCAAGAATATAATTGAAAAATATAGAGGGAAGAAATTGAAAATAATCAAGTACCTATATAAGTTATAGTGATCCTTCGGGTTTCTTTCTGGAGACTCCTGGAACGGCCAGCCAAAATGACTGGATTGAATTATTAGGGGTATCAGAACTAGAACGTAGGTCAACTACGGCCTGCTACCACGTTAAGAACTTTGATGAAGGTAGAGGTGTGACTGATGACTATAATAGTTAGAGGTGTGTGAGCTCCGATAAAACCTTGATTGTGCATTTAGCAATCTGGAGTTCACTCCTTTGGCTATTCAAGGTTGAGATATCCTCAATACTTACTGCTTCTAAAAGATCCTTGATGGCGTACATGTATCTTTTATTTATATTAATTGACTCACAAGTGAGAATATCAAACTCAATGCTGTCTATCGTTATGGAACTCTTTTTCCACCTGAATAGGTTGCGTGGCCAGCCATAGGTATCCGCAGCAGTAGTCGATAGAAAAGTGGTGTTCATTGTGTGGCAGTAAGGCTATAGCAAGTTTCGTGTCACCGGCCTTCAGGTGTTTTGTGTTTTAGATGATTGAAAGGATCTCGGATAGCAGTCTGCAATGTATGCTTTTTAAATTTAAGAAAAGTATCGTCAATATAATCCATGGATTGTAATAGATCATCAATATTATCAATGGAAATCACATCTAAGTTGTAGGAAGGTTTGAAAAATGAAAAATAGTTGACATGTAGAGGCAGATCCATCGGCAAAACTGTCAAGCAATCATCTCTGGAATGTGATCACCAAAACCTCCAGATGGAAGAAATAAGTAATAGATATTGATATGCCGATCTACTCCTGTTCAATTAAAGTATTGCTAGAATACCATGTATGATCGTTTGTGATGCAAGTGATGAAGGCATATAGATCATTTAGAACTGCTAAGCTACAGTAATGGCAGGAACTTCGAAAAGCATAACCTCACAAGTATGTACTAAACAATAGTTAGGGAAGAGTAGAGGACTACTTACGGAACTAAGTAGTAACGTAGACAACTAGTTGTGAGGAGTAGATATTGAACTGGTCTCCGAAACTTTCACATAGGTCATCTTGAACTCCTATATTAATGAATCATAGGTATATGTTACATTCAAAAGAAGCATTTTTTCCTTCAGAATACGCCGAATTAGGAATGTTGATAGGTAAGTCATACTAGTAGGTAGGTATACTAGGAATCTAGGTGTGATTCTTCTCCGAGAAAAATCCTTAATCAAAGAGAAAAGAACACGATTTATCAGTAATCTGAACGACGCAACTGATTTTCCAAAGATTTGGTCAAGGCAGTTGGAAACCATTAAATAAATGTAAACATCCCATACTATTTATCCAATCAATCGAATATTTAGGTATGAGTTCACAAAGATTACACACTCTTTTTTCCCCCAACAAGTAAGTAAAGAACACAGGATTATAATATAGTACACAACTAAGCATTAGAATTTACGTTTTTAGAGTACCAATATGCACCAAGTTCTTTTTAACGTGAAATGAGACTACTATCACTCAGGTTCATGGAAAAGATTTCGGAAAAAATAGTTTAGAAACAAAGACTCAAGAGCCCGTGTTTAGACTGAACGATTTTGCAGGTGGACAATGAGGGCTGCTCAAATGTTTGATTTGTATTTTTAAATGAAAGCAGGTGAAATTATAATAATTCAGACACCAACCTCACAGTTGTATGATAAGTAGTTTTTTTTAAATGGTTTTCCAAAGTCTTGGCCCTGTTTGGGACCCCCCTACCTGGCGTGAGTCTCAATTTATTGAAACTTTGAAAAATCACAAAAATCAAACCACTCATCATAGGAAAGTAAGGATTCGTCAAAATGTTCAGAATGAAATCTACTTTCATTTAAAAATTTTAACGTACGATTTTAAGCGGAACTGTGTATTGAGTAGGCCCAGGATAGAAGGACTGTAGCGCTCTGGAAGAAGGTCAACCTAAAAATGTCAGACCATGGGTAGTCCTGTTATCATGGTTGGAAAACCTTTCATTTTATAATGGTTATGGTGGTTTCCCACTAGGTTTACTGGGAAGAAATTGTTCTGTCAATAAAGGAAGGTAGGAACAAATGATATATCTGGATTTAGAGAATATATACTGGTTGATTAGGAGGCGAAATAACCACTACTACTAGTTTTGATGCATGTACTCGTAAGTTGATAAATCTTGATGTTTCTTTCTCCATTTAGAGTGGATGTGAAGAACGCCAGGTAGTCCACAGCGTTCGTCGTCTGATTATTTCATTAACGAATGATTTGAATAGTTCTGGACGTTTCAGGTCGGTTTGTACGGTTACTGTGTTTGCATGTCTGACGAATTGGAGTTTTGCAGGGATGGCGACCTTGCCTGTCTATAAGAGGCGTGATCGCGCCGCCCGGGACTCACTCCAAAGTGAGGATGTCCATTCTCCTGGGGGAGCTCAACAGGATACAAAACAGACACCGCCCCCACATCGCCTACGTACCCACTGAAGACTACCTTTGCTCCAGGGCGCTCGTGGTACCTACATTTATCAGGCGTGTCTGCTACTCTCTAACTGGCTAGCTTTTGTTACGCTGATTTTAAACATCGCTTCTCCGCTTAATTCTTCTCACGCACTCAATTCTACAATAGTCCATGAGACGAGGCATTTAGAAGATTTATTCCGTTCTGAATGAGAAAACCATTGTCTGCCATTTCGTATTGGTAGAATACAAAATTGTGACATCATAAAAATGGCTAAATTTGAATATTTTACAGTTTGTCAACAATAATTCCTAAATCGTGCACCCCACAGAAATTGCTATTCGTAGCAATGTTGTACATTAAAAAAAAAAAAAAAAAAAAAAAAAAAAAAAAAAAAAAATTGTTATAACCTCAAAACTATGAATTATTAAACATAAAATAATTACAAACAATTGAAAATTGTTCTACCCCCTCCCCCCCCCCCTCTCGTCTAGAATTTGGCCTTCAAAATCACCTAGCGTCCTTAATATTGATCTGATTCAAGTCTGTCAAAGCTCATTCGACCTTTTCATTAAGATCAACGTAAAACGCCGATTTTGGAAATTCTATTTGTAAAATGACACAAAAGTTATAAGTGGTGTAAGTCGAAGGAAAAAGGTTTGAGCTGAGACTTGGTCGATATAAATGCGGTTTTTTAATGCTCTACACTTTGCTACGAATAAAAGTGTTTGTAAGATGCACCGTTTCGGAATAATCGGAGGGATTCTTTAAAATAAACAAAATTAGCCATTTTTATGAAGCAGCCATTTTGTATTCCACCAATAGTGAGATGGCAAATAATGATGTTCACCCTGAGAACAGAATAAATTTTCGAAATCTGTTTTCAAACCTTCTCCTGAAATGGTTACCTTTTTTTGGCCTCAGCTCCTGGACTAAAGGGAGACGAGTAAAGATTCATAAGGCATGGAAAGAGTTACATAAAAACAAAGTCCTGATTTCAATTCCATCGCGTATTCTTCTCTAGAATCCCTAAACATGATCTGGCATACCTCCTTCATTAGATTCATTTTGAGCGATAAAACTCCTATCAAAATAGTCATTAAAATGATCATAAATAATCATTAAAATGAATACACTTTTAAAAATCACTTAATTGTACATTGAATGATTTCACCTAATAATATCGCTTCCCACTAATACAGTATACATTCAAGTCTGGAAAAAAAGCAATTAAATGAATGCTGCCTTTTAAGAAAGTAGAACCTTTCTTTTAAGAAAGTGAAACCTGCTTTTAAATGAAAGTATGTTTCAACCTGAGAATTTGGACACCACCCGCACTTTCTATCAATTAGTGGTGTGCTTTTTATTATTTTTTCAAAATCTCGGCTAAATGTGACGTCATAGTAGTCAGTGGGGTCATGCCCAGGCGGGAGGGGTGCGATGATTTAGTTTGTTGCCCAAACTTGCAAAAGCTCACCGATAAATAATTCACAGGACTCTCATGAAGTTCACGACGCAACATTTCACTAAAGTATAGAACGGTGTCATGAATTCCTATTCGATCAGTCATTGAATATCCAGGGAATATCCGTGAAAAATTTGTTTTACACATAAATATTTGCATCAAACTGTTTTCAGAACACCCTGGTGCGAATAATATTTGCTAAACATCAATGGTAAATTATTTCATCAGCCACAAATAAGTAGTATATTTCTCTACAATCACCCCATCAATATCTATAAATTATGCCTATACAAAAACTAGAATCGCTATGTCTTAACTAATTGTGTTTTCAAATTCGGTTCAAGTTACTACAAAGATCGGCCATTACCATAATGTTTGCAGGAAAAATGTACTCTCGCTTTTAATCGCTTTCTGTGCTGTCATTATCTTTCTTTGGCCACTTTTGGAGAAATCTTTCAGTACCTTCCTATTCGTTCCCGAATACGGGTTTATCCTTTTATTTTCACGTTTTTCTGGCTTTCACTGCTTCTTCTCTTCCATTTCTCATTTTGTAGATAATCCGCTCTCCTGCACACTGCTGCTCATATGTGTACGATTCGCCTCTTCATTGATGTTGTCGCTTATCATCGGTTTGAATATTTTCCTTTTCGTCTCTTAATTACCTTGTACATCAAGCTGTTAACGTCATAATGAATACTATTTATGTTTATTGTATACTACCACTGATACCATATAATGATAAACATTTTCTACTAACCTTCGTTAAATTTAAGACCAAGTGAATGGAAGTCAATCGCAGTTGTCCACAAGTTATCTAATATACACACGAATGGATCACCATAGTCATGTGGTTCCATTCTACAGGTGTTGTACATAGGTACCTTACAAATGTCTACTTCGATTTAGTGAGTCTTCGGCATTTGGTTTTACGAATATATGAACTAATTCAATTGCAATCTCATAATTGTATTAATAAACATTACTCACGTCATGTGAGTCGCAGGTGACATTTCTGTAACTATTGATGAATGATAAATGAATTATTGATTTTTGAAGAGGAAGAGATGTATCCTTTTATTAATTTCACAATGATCTCACCAGTAAAATTTACAGTTATATATTTTTAATCTTAGCATTCAGGACGATGTACACATCGCCAATAAATTATAAACAATAATCATACACAGCTACAACAACTAAAATATCAGTTTAATTAACGATTCTTGAACAACTCAAAAAAAGATGGAAAAAAAAAAAAAAAAAAACACAGTCTATTGGTGAACTCTAACTAGTGTGTGGTTGAGGGTGAGGGTTGGGGGGGGGGGGTATGATATGTGTGTTGAATGAGATTCTGAATATTACATAACCAAACAGTACAAGCTACTTTTCATAGTAGCTTTTATAACTTTTTTTCGTTTTTGTATAGTAAATGTTCTCAAAATAGCATACTCATAACGCCAGTACCTGCGGTTATTGGTTGCGAAGCACTAAAAATACAATTTGTGGATAATGCGTGATGTAGGTACAATTAGTTATCTTATTTAGACTTTTAGTTCAATATTTTTAGTTTATACCAACAAGGGGGCCTGAACAACCAACCCCTTCGCTGAACATTCAACCAAATGTTTTCAATCAAATCAACCGAGTAGTATGTAGGTTCTACTACCCAAAATATTGCCGCTGTTTACGGCCTTTCTTCAAAATGGGCTAAAGCTTGTGCAGTTAAACTTACGAATTGTCACGTAGATACATAAAATCTCTCTCTCTCTCTCTCTCTCTCTCTCTCTCTCTCTCTCTCTCTCTCTCTCTCTCTCTCTCTCTCTCTCTATCTATATATATATATATATATATATATATATATATATATATATATATATATTTATGTATAGGCATGTGCATATTGGTATTTATCTTCAATGTTCTTCGTTAACAATTCTAAAGATTTGGTATTCTTACAGTATATAAAGGATGATCAATTTTGATGAGAGCTGTACTGTAGGTTCTTTATCTTATTTTGAGGGAGCCGAATAGGATATTTATTTCGGTTTCAAAGTTAGATTTAAGTTTCTAATAAAAAAAATAATAAAATAAATAAATAAAGAAAATAAAACCATCTGCTCAAACTTACAATTCAAACGTTAATATTCAGTAAGCCATGGTAAACGTGTAAAATGGCCTAAATTAAGCACATCTCAATTTTTGGAGTTTTAGAGAGCCCATTCTGAAGAAAGATCCAGCACAAGGTTAATAGTTTAGGAAGTGTAACCTACAGAACCATGGGTTCCTTGTGATAAACTCATTGAGGTACCATGATTCAACGTATGTTGAGGATTCCAGGAGTATTTATTAGGAGTCTTGTTTTTATATCCAACAACTAAATATATTTTCTTGAACTTGATTTAGATGTGCCCGACGAACAAAATTATTAATATGAATGCCAACTGAGTAAATATTTACGAACGACAAACAAATTTTCCATAGTTTAGATTTTAGATAAACTACGATTCAGGGTGATACCGAATCCAGAGTTGGACAGTTTATTTAACCAAGTATTTATGCATTACCTTTTCTTCTTTCGGTATTTTCTTGAATATTCATGACCATGTTTTTCATTTGATTTTGAGATGCGAGTATCAGCGTGCATCCAGACTAGAAGCAGAAGGGTGACCTACCAATGCAATGTGTGTAGATCGTATCTTTGTGTGTTCCAAGGTAGATGGTTGTAGTTGGTAGTGTTGTTCAAGAGATTCTACGTGGCTCTGTAGACAGTAAAATAGTTGGTTTGAATTGAGTAGCTCATTCAAAGTTTATCTTATCTGAATATTAAAATGCACAGTAGAACGTATGTAATCACATAGGTATGTAAAATCTAATTTAGACTAGTGACTGCGAAATATGACTGTTGGTATTTTATGAATATAAGGTAGTTTCCTTTTAATTACATTTTATTTCACAAAATAAATCAATGGAATTATGTTTCATCTATAAAAAATTCTAACATTTTTTCTGGTGTTCAAAGGATTTCGACGATGAAGCCAAGCACATTAGAGCTGCCACCGACAAGCTTATTCGTTACTGTCACACTAGCGTTCCTCATGAAACATCCCGACTTCCTATCCGTGTGATAACGTGAGTATAATTTTCTTTGTCTTCATTGACTTCTAGGGTAAAACTTCGCAGTGACTTTCTTAATTTTGCAACTTTAACTTATGAGATGTGCTAAAATGTGGGTCAAGTAAATAGTGGAACAGCTGTTGTTGTCCTGGGTAGCGCTGTCGAAAAGTCATGGTTCATGAGGCTCATTGTTGAAACCTCAAAAATCGAAAAGTAAGTTGCACTTTATGCGATTATTGGTGAAAGCAAAATCAGTGTTGGTTTCCTCCTAACCAGGTTTTTAATAATAAATGATAAAATTATTGGTACAACAATAACTATAAAGCCCAGCACTCTATAAACTTAAAACTCGAGAGATTTTTTTTTTAACTTGAGCAACTTGACTCTTCATTGATCTGAATAATGAGAATTACAACCGTATCTTATTGATAAGAATGTTTTGCTAAGCAGCCGATAGGATCGTTGCTGCTTTTCGATTATTTGATGTTGAAACTTGACTTTCGAAGGCTTCAGCTCATCGTAATCAAATCTTCGTAAAAGGCGATGCGCATGCGCATTCAACCCCCTCGAAACTCCAGTTTTGACCATTTGATCATTCCAGATTGAAACTACTGGACCACGAATAGGAAACCCTATCATGTGTACTGTTTCGGTTAGAGTGAGCCAGAGCTCAGTGAGTCTAGCTTTTAACGAATAACCTTGTAAAATATGAATAAAATTTTCCTGAATATTAAAAAAAATAATTCTCGGATACTTGGAAGGACTACTCTTTATCACTGAAACTGTTGGTGAAGAGGAAAGTTGCCAGGTGATGGAACCGTTGGCCACGAAATGACTTCTATCTGGTACCTACTTAAACCGTTGGTTGTATGGAGCAAAGGTGTAGGTTGTTGACCTGTTGGTTAAACCGTTGGAAGAAGGGAGGGGCCGTTTCCGTTAACTCACAACCATTCATTCGTTCTGACCTGTATGTCCAACTAATCTGTATTTTTACTAAGGGATTGACTACTTGATGTAACGTATTTTTTAGGAGCGAACTTGCGAGCATCGAGACCACCAAGCTATACACATCATTCTGACCTCTAAGTCCAATTAATCTGAATGTTTACCAAGGGATTGACTACTTGGTGTAATGTATTTTTTAGATGCGAACTTGCGAGCATCCAGACCACCAAACTATACACAGCATTCTGATCTATGGTTAACGAAAACCAATAAAAGCGGTGGTAGTGAATTAACGGGAAAGGTCCGAAGGGAGAAGGTTGTAAGAATGGTGAGTGAGTACACAAAACAGCGAAGAGAGAAGGCAAATTTGATTTAACAGAGTGATGCCGCAGCTGCACTGCTCAAGGAATATACATGTTCGGCTGAAGCCCCCACATCACAGATGTGTGGGATGGGGCAATGAGAAATGCTTGATTGAGGAATAGGCTGTCCTTGAGCAGCGCACCTGTCTCCAAGCTTCATTTTGTATCATCTATGCAGCTTTTGAAAAGCATAAGTCGGGCCATGACATGTACCTACTATGAACAGTTATTCTCATATTAGTTTTTGTGTTAGATCCACAAGACCTTTCAAGTAGAAGAGAATGATGTGCCCGATAATGGATTTAGGTGGTGATTGAGGTGCCCATTAGATTGATGTTGTAATGGTCGAGATTCCAAACTTAACTGACAGATTGACTGTAATTGAGATTCCGATGTGTGGAATGGAGTACCGGTTTTGAAATTTCCAAAAATAAAAAGGGTTTCAAGATGATGGCTGGTAAATGAATGTTTTTCTGATGAAGGCATCCGTTTCCTAAGTATGGCGTATCCATTTCGAAGGGACAAAGGTCTCTGAGCTGAACTGAGTAATGACAAATAACCTTCACAGCCATCCTGGGCAGGTATTACTTGAGGGGAGTGTAGTGTTTATATAAAAACGCCTGTAATCCTTTAGACTTAGTGGCAAGTCGGTGTATGTGTGTATGTATGAGTGAACAGGAAGTAATAAATTAAAATGTATAGCAAAAAGTTCATAGGCCAGATTGGATTTCATACCACAGTTTACATGAACCAAAAAATGCAATCATCTCCTGGAAAAATTCATACTATCCACCAACTAATTATTTAGAATACCTTTTCATATTACTGGAAAGTTGAAACATCATATCGAAAAACTTGATTTCGAGATTTTTGAATTGTGTTTAATGATTTGAAATTTGAATAACATTGGACAACTTTCATCTTGATTTCGTCATATGTTGTTATCATTTATTGATAGTGATTTTGTTCTGTTGAAACAGGGCTTATGACCGCTACGCTCCCGAAGGAAGGTACGTTTCCAAATACTCCGACGTCCCGACCAACATTCAGTGCATGTCCTACTACACGGAGCCTTCACGAGTTACCATCGGTAATGATCTAGAGAATACATTCATTTGCGTACTTGTATACATCTAATGGTTTGGGAATGTTAACATCACACATCATTCTGACCTATAGGTCCAACTAAACTGAATTTTTAATGAGGGATTGACTACTTGATGATATGTATTATTGAGATGCGAACTTGCGAGCATCCAGACCACCAAACTGTACACATCATCGGACCACAACCTAGCTCGAACTTGCCTGAGGTGGAGCAACTATTGATCCAATATTGCAGGGACCCCTCTTGAAATTGGTAGTTAACAATTCCAACTATATGATTCACGGTGAACAATTTTATCAATATATATATATATATATATATATATATATATATATATATGAGTCGATATATATACCACCGATTCTTAGGCATTGGTATCGGTATCGAGAATCGATCGCCTAAAGGGATGAGTCGATTCCCGATACCGATTCTCGATACCACCGATTCTTAGGCATTGGTATCGGTATCGAGAATCGATCGCCTAAAGCCGATACCGATACCGCCCGGCGATGGGCGTTTTATTACACTACGGTACTATTGCAACCAACTAACTACGAAGATGGTTGTACCGTGCAACCGTTGTGTGAAGTTAGCAGTTGCGAAACATGAACTGTCCAAAACACAACTTATAATTATAACTTTGTTTACAAGTAGGCTTGTGTTATTTTGTTTGTGACAACAGAAGCATTAGACAAAGCTATCTTTTCCAAGTATAAAAGCCTAGAGCCAGTCTTATTTGGAAATACCTTACAGTTACCGACGAAAAACTAAAAAACAAAGTCAGTCTGCTTAACTTGTTTCATTCAGAAAGAAATCAATCCTAGGCAATAAAAGTTGCCTGTTAATTGATACTTGATTATGCGCCGATGGTATCGGTATCGAGAATCGGGAATCGATTCTTTAGGTATCGGTATCGGGAATCGATAAATTTTGGTATCGACTCATCTAATATATATATATGATAAACTGAATATATATGAACAAATGTTAAACTTTAGGATTCGTTTCAGAATGCCTCAAAACGGATTGCAATGAAGAAAATTTTCCAAAATGTTGGAGTCATTGCAATACCATTGTTATCTACGAAAATTCGCTAAAATTACATAACGATAATTTTTTAAGGGTTCAACGAATGATGTTGAACACTTTTAATTCTCAATTTTCCAGAAACTGTTTGTTTCCTTCGTCAGGAGATAGTGAAATAAATTTAAAATCTTGGGAATTGGTTGTTAAAGTGTTGTTGGTACTTTCCCGTTATCCCCCCCCCCCTCCCCCCTCCCCCAGTCAATATGTCTTCAACACTCCCGCCCGATATTTCTAGGGATTACTTCATACTTAGATTATGTTATGTTATGTATTTTTGAGATACGAGCCATTTCGCATTTTTTGCGAGGTCATTCTGACCTACAGGTCCAACAAATCTGTATTTCTACAAAGGGATTGACTACTTGATGTTATGTAATTTTGAGATGCGAGCTTGCGAGCATCCAGACCACCAACCTATACACAGCATTCTGATCTATTCGTGCGAATTCATGTGCATTCTGATCTACTCGTGCAAATTCATGTGGAGGCAATCAAACCTCAACCACGCCAATTTGTTTCAACAAATCCTCACCGACATCGGCAACTTCTGAAAACACGATAATTATTTTTTTCCTTCTTTTTTTTAAATAATATAATTTCTTCCCACAGCTTGAAATTGTCACCAATTCTACGTAAATATGTAATCTAAGTAAGAAGGAATGCCTAGAAACATCGGGCGGGCGTGTTGAAGACAAATTGACTGGGGGGGACAACGGAAAAGTACCGTGTTGTTTAAAACTACGCTTTAAAACTTGAAAACTACAAACTTTGGGTGTAGCTCCATATGTGTCCCCACTTTTGAATCGGTACAATTCTGTTATTCTCCCACGAAAAAGAGGTATAAAATAGTGTTTCAGAAACCTCTGAATCTCCTCTTTTACTTGTTGGTATAATAAATGAGAGATACATAGAGAATACATGAGAAATATGCGGTAAAAAAAAGTGGGGACACATACGGAACTATTACCCCAGTGTAAAAGTTCCGTATGTGTCCCCACGCTATTTTTGAGCGATACAGCGGAATAGTGGACCCTAACGCTCCTGAACGTTGATCATACACAGTTGATGTTTATAATGTGTAGAAAGAAAGGGGGTTTAACCCGAAAGAAACAGTCAGTACAGCGAGGGACGCATGAATAAACATGCATCTTACGACAACCGACGAGACCCCGTTCGGTCTCGACAATCAGTTCGCTTCTACTGCTCAATCGATAATGTTTAACCTCGTGAATTTATACAAAGTTTTCGAAACTGATGAGAGTGGTTTGGAATGGCTGAAAGGGAGAGGATTGATCATGGACGTTGTGTTCTGTGTGTAATGAATTAATGACGTGGGGACACATACGGAACTTTTTCACTGGACATTTTTTATGGAAAATTTTAACATACGGAAAATTTTATGTCTTTATTTGGTACATAAACGGAAGAAACTCGTAAACGAGTTCCACTATCCGCTTTACAAGCAGATACCATGTTACATGGATATGTCTTTGATTGGGGATTTCATAACGGTTGTCCTCGACTGTTGTCAAGAGGATGAAAATGTTTCCTATGGAGTGGAGTAAATGATGCTATTGCTTTACGTTAAGAATATTGTAACCGGCTTATTAAAATTGTTTATAGTCCAATCAACTTAGTTTAGGAATGTAGCAAGGTACGTAAGGAGGGGGAAATTGGTAGCTTGAGATGTGAACATTTATCACATAAATCAAGCGCTTTCCAACGAGTGGCGAACGATTTTTGTGCGATGAAAACTGCGGAAATTCCATTCCCCTAGCAACGGCTGGGTTGTACGTGAAAAACACTGAAATTGTGACACAAATTTTGCGTCACGGAAATTTTTGGTTGACCTCCCAGAGCAAAGACATATCCCTTACGTACCTGGCTACATTCCTAAACTAAGTTGATTGGACTATAAACAATTTTAATAAGCCGGTTACAATATTCTTAACGTAAAGCAATAGCATCATTTACTCCACTCCATAGGTAACATTTTCATCATCTTGACAACAGTCGACTGTTAACAACAACTCATTGTAGTGGCTTCTCTCCACAGTTATTTTCAACATTTCTATAAGTAAACCGTTGTTTTGTTGGAATTAGTCGGGATGCGGCCATGCGGCCCAGGGGTTTGTTTAAAGTTAAAGGATTTGTTTACAACTCTCGAGGACAACCGTTATGAAATCCCCAATCAAAGACATATCCATGTAACATGGTATCTGCTTGTAAAGCAGATAGTGGAACTCGTTTACAAGTTGTTTAGTTACGAGTTGTAACACCGATTGTAACATACGAATAGTTCCGTATGTGTCCCCACATTTTTCACCGCATATTTCTCATGTTCGCCGCGGGAAAGGGGAATTTATTATTCCAATAAGTAAAAGAGGAGATTCGGAGGTTTCTGAAACACTATTTCATATCTCTTTTTCGTGGGAGAATAACAGATTTATACCGACTCAAAAATGGGGACACATACAGAACTACACCCCAAACTTTTAAAACTTCATACTGACTGATACTTTTGCAGTAAGCCTTCATCGACGATATTGCAGTAAGCCTTAAGCCTCCCAAACCACTACTAGTAAATAATGACAGTGACATGGCTGCAAGATGGAAGCAATGGCTCAAACACTTTGATTGGTTTGCCATAGCAACTAATTTGTATAAAAGAAGTGAGGAAAAGCAAATTGCTACATTTATGACTTTAATAGGCGAAAATGCAATTAGTATCTATGAATCATTCAGTTCAGGTGAAGACAATTACGAACTCACTAACCTAGCATCCATCAAGATGAAATTTGCTGATTATTTTGTCAAAAAATCGAATATTATTTATGAGAGATTTTTGTTTAATAAACTATCCCAACAAAATGGGGAAAAGTTCAACGAATTTCTTACAAAAGCCCAGAATCAAGCTGACTGATACTGAAATGCGTACTGATATTTGCTCAGGTCGTGGACACTTGGCATGCATGAGCTACGCCGGAGGGCGCGGCTACCCGCGGAGGAAGCACCTCTACAGCGACGAGACCCGCGACATCGGGGACGAGATCAAGTTCCGCTCCTACTACTCCAAGAACGTCCACCCCGCCCGCACGGACGACGCTCTCCTCCTCCCGACAGGTGAATCCGACAAATCTTCCGAAACCAAATAGATCGTATTTTCTTACAGACCTTTCAAACACAATAAATACCCACTCTTTTTTCTTTCCTATTTTTAATCATTTTTTTGTAACTCGTGGGAAGCGTAACTTCCCCACAAAAAAATAAAATAACCAAATTATTTAAAAAAATTTAAATTTGATTTTCCCTTAAAAAGATAAAATAAACGTTTGATATGGGTTTTTTCTGTAAGCAGTAAACCTCTACAATTATGCATCTGTATTCTTAAAATAATATAAATTGGATTTCTGATTGATTTTATTGAATATCCTTTTTTTGTTCGAATTGACTCCTCAACTTTTTGAAAATTTTCCATGGGCCGGTTTCACCACCCAACGTTGATTTGTTTTGCAGTATTGACGCGTTAGGGAAGGTGATGATGCAGGATATGAAAACGCTGGGGTCGAAAAGAAAAACCTTGAGTTACATAATTAGTACCTACTAATGATGCTGTCAATCTTCATTAACGAATATGGTTGTCTATAGAGTCATTAGTGTTGTGTCAATAACTTTTTTAATAGAGGGGAGAAAAAAGTACACAAATTCGGCATATTTTCGAGTGTTACATTGCCAGAATTATGCAAGAAATATTACACTAAGAATACTATTCTTTATTGTATACTTGGAACTATCAAAAACCTACCAGTGATATTACAGTGTGCTATCACAGGGATACGTTTCACAAATATTTCAAAAAAAAAAAAGTTAATTGTTGAGATTTCTTTTTAACGCTTTGTTTTTGAGTAAGTTCTATTCAAAGTTTATTTTCCGTGTTTTTGACTTCATAACATGAAAATGGTCATAACTCCCTTTAGGGTCACTGTAAATTAAAAAAAATAAGCACACCTTGAAAAGAACGTTAGGTACATTTCAGAATATTACTTCTTTATTACCTTATTCTTTCAGATTATTACCCTTTTAAGAAGTTTCAAGCTCATTTAATGAGGGGGAAATTTTAGTCCGAAATGAAGATTTTCAAACATTTCCAAAATCACTGCTTTTTTCAAATGGCTGTACCTCCTTCGGAAAATTTTTTTCCATTTCTCTTACCAGAAAAACTTTCTCAAAACTTCAGCTTTCTAATGGTATAGTTAATTTTATTGATTAGTGAAGATAATTATGATTTAATGTTGAAAAACACGTTTTTTTCTTTTTTTCAGAGCAATCGAGTTTTTTTAATGACCTTCCATGAAAATATGAGTTTGGGTTCGATTCTACGTATTTTTTCTCGCTGAATCGAATGGTAACACTTACAGATCTTCTCAACTCCGTTATAACCAAGTCTTATACTTTATCACGTATTTTTAGTTCATTTGGTATGCTCAATTTTGTGTATTTATAGAGACAAAGGTTGTTTGCTAAAGTTCAAGGCTTGGTTATAACGGAGTTGAGGAAATCTGCAAGTGATACCATTTGATTGAGTGTGAAAAATATAGAAACCGAACCCAAACTCGTATTTTCATGGAAAGTCATTTCTCATGTGAACCCTCCATTTCGTTTTTAAACATTGAAACATGATCATCTCCCCTAATTAGTAAAGTAAGAGTAAAATTGCCCCTCCGAGTTGCCAGTGGACTACATGATGGCGCTCCTTTTTAGTCAAGCATGGCAACATGGCTCCCCTTAGAATTGTGCCATTTCCAGTGTCCCTTTAGACACCTTGTTCAATGCCGCTAATGACCCTTCGGTTGAGTTGAGTTGACTCACGGTTGAGATGTGGCTTAAACCTTAAAAAAAAAAAAATAATAATAAAAAAAAAAAAAAAAATAATAATAATAATAAATAAATAAATACCGGTGGAAGGCTGAGGTTTCGAGGAAGTTTTTCCTATTACGGAAACGGAAAAATGATTCCGGAAACGTGAAAGAATCTTATAGATTATACGATTATAGTTCAAAAGTTTTAGATTTTCTCCATTGAATGAGCTTGATTTTTCGTAAAAGGGTATTATTCTGAAAGAAAATGTAAAGCTGTTTTCAGCGGTGTGCTTATTTATTATTTTACAGCGAACATATAGTAAAAACACGAATAGATCTTAAATGTGAAATTACTCGAAAACAATGCGTTTAAAGAAAATCTCTAATGGCAACTTTTTGTTAGAAATCAGTTGTAGAATCAATCCTTAGAAAGTTCTCATCCAAAAGTGTTAACACCCTATATAAAATACATTGTTGGGAATACAAATATTGATTGTATATATTATGGATCAAACTTAAGCTAAGAGCAGCTGAAAATTAATTTAAATGGTAATTGATGCTTATAAATAATAAATAAAACAATAATTCAGTAATAACGATAAAACAATCATTTCAATTTAGTTACTAGTAATGTAGGTTAATGTGCGTATACTAATGCGTATATATACTTATTGGGATATTGCCGGATTTGTGGTAATTTCCTCACGTTGCATCACTACCTCTGGCAATTTCCTCTCTTAATGCTCTTGGGTTCTTTGGTTTATTTTTACAGGTAATTATTGAGTTAACGACTTGAGTCGTTAGAGTTCTTTTAATGTTAAATTATTTGTTTTTCGGTGCGGTGGTGAAACCAGCTCTATGGGATACGCATTCCTGACAGAACATGACACAGTGTGATTAATGTTGTAATGTGTATTTACGTAGATAATCACGTGTTCACTACTTGCCCTAGAAAGGCAATTGGTATTTAGTTGAGTGACGTCACAGGCTGAAGTAAAACACATATGCGTATAGTAGTAGATAACACTACTGATCGTCATAACACCTCATAATAAATATGCCTGACATTCATATCAATCATAGATAAAATATCGAAACGAAACTGCTGAGATAATAGAGAGTTGGCTTGTTAAATGTTAGATCCGATATTGTTCTAGTTTCTACTTGAATTGTGAGCATAATAAGGTTTTTCTTGAATCTTCATTTTCTACATCGGTCATCACTGTAAATACGGGTTCCCCAACTGTATAAGTATACAAAGGTTCATTATTGAAAATAATAAAACAAAATTTTGATAATTATTTGAGATATACTCTATAATAATCAAGTTGGTAAGTATATGTAGGCTCCTACCTACTGTTTTTGGAGGGTAGAAATAAAAAAATATCAAGTTATATCTACCCTGTGGTTCTGGTGTTATTATTGGGTTGTCCACATTTTAGTCGAACATATTAAAACTAATGCCAAAGCCGGTTATACATGGGTATATACATGGGTATATACATGGGCCAATGGTGCCATTAGTTATTAAGAGAGAAAGTCTTAAAAACTCCCAATCATGTTGATGTTCTTCAAAAACCCTTTCTGGGACATTTTTTCACGCATTAGTAATCATTTTGCTTCCTCACTACCGTAGGTAGAGAAGCTTTGTGTTCGTGATTGAAGTCGACAAAATTGTTGTACTCCAAATGCAAAATTTCCAATTGCTTTTTGCGTTCCTGAGTTTATGATCAATTTTGGTTCCGTGTCTGTCTGTCTGTCCGTCTGCTTGTCTGTGGCAAATCCTTGTCACGTCCAAAACTATACCAAGTTTCAATCCGAATCGATGAAATATTCAGGGATTGTGTGGGTTAGCTCCTAGACGGTCCTCTATAATTTTCAATGCCGTTGACCCAACAGTCGCCTGTGCGCACGTAAACGTGAATTTCTCACACCGTGAATTTCTCATCATCTGTTGGTTCGATTTCATTCAAAATTGGTAGGTAATTTGGAATATGTTCAAGAACAATGCCCTATACATTATACCGCGATGGGTAGAGTGATAACCGTTGCTCAAGCGCGAAACTAATAATATCAATGGAAACAGGCAAAACACCTAGTCTAATGAAAAGATTTTAATGAAATTTTCAGCGATTGTGCGGGTTAGCTCCCAGACGGTCCCTATACTTTTCAATGCCGTCGCATTTCTCGAATTTCAATGCGTAAACGAGAATTTCTCATAACGTCGATTTCTTATCATCTGTTGGTCCGATTTCGTTCAAACTCGGTAGGTAAATGGGTAGGTATATGTTCTAGAAAAATGCTCCATAAATTATATTGCGATTGGTAGAGTAATGACACTTGCGCACGCGTGAAACTAATATTAATTGACAAAAGCAAAACTCCGTGTCTAATGGAACGATTTTGATGAAATTTTCAGAGATTTTGCGGGATAGCTTCTAGACGGTCCCCTATAACTTTCATTGCCACCACATAAATAGTAGCCTGTGCGCATGCGCAAACGTTAATTTATTATAACGTTGATTTCTTATCATCTATTGTTCCGATTTCGTTCAAAAGCAGGGAATAGAAAGGTATGTGTTCCAGTAAAATCGTCTATGAATTATATCGCAATTAATGGAGTAATAACTATAGCACGTGCGCAAAACTAAAATTGATCGACACAGACAAAATTCCGAGACTAATGGACCGATTTTTATGAAAATTTCAAGGATTGTGCGGTTTAGCTGTTAGACGTACTCCTATAAATTTCATTTCTGTTTGATTAATAGTTTTCTGTGTGCATGCGCAAACGCTAATTTCTAATAACGTCGACTTATCAATCATTTCGGCTCGTACTTAGCTCTTCAACTAATTCTATAAGCCCATGTTACAATACGTGAGGAACCTATACTGCCCACCCAACTTGGCAGGCGTTTTTAAATAATTGGATTTAAAAAGTTGCATAACTTTGAAGGAAGACCGTTTTTTATTCTTTGTTCGATATTTGATTGTTGTTATAAAATCTCCAAACTCAAATTAGCTGGTCAAATAGGTACAGGAAATAAGTGTAAAATAATCATTCTGCTTTTTTTAATTTATTAGAACAAAATGGAACAAGGGCCGTATTATTACACTTACAAAATACGATTTCTAATAGCAAAAATCATATATATATATATATATATATATATATATATATATAGAATGCAACCTATACATACTGTTGGAGAAATATCGGTATAGTGGTTAGAGATTATTCAAGACATGGTAGCTGAATGTTCATACGCATCTGTCCAATTTAGTTACCGACAATGTTATATTTTGTGGTGGTTATTGTGGGATGCATAGGCAATAATTGAGTGTTAATGAATTTTGATTAAGGCACTGTCTACAATGCTTCCACAAGTTAACATGATTCTACAAATTAAAGATGAGTTTCTTATACGCGTAATTGCAGGCCAATTTTCTATTATCTCAGATGAACTAGAATCCTTCCTCTCTATTCATCATAATACTTCTCAAGTTAACGAGCTTGTGCGTTGTGCATGCCATCATCCGTGGCTACCATATTTAGATATTTCGTTTTGTATGTAAACCATCTTGTTCTCACTAATAGTTGTCAGGCTTGTACTCTCAGAAACCTAAAGTACGTATAGATATCTGTAGTTATTTCATCGCACAAAACCTCTGAACTCAACGCTATCGTAAATGTATGACCCAATACGTCTACACATGGATGGATGTTTGCATCATCTTATTTATGCAGGTCTGAAATTCTCTGCAATAGGTAGATATTAGATTTTTCGTTCACACCGTTGATCATTTAAAGGTTGTTTTTAGTTAATACTCAGTTTTCATATTAGGTACTATTGTAAGTATCCCCAGAAATAGGTGAACAATTTCCAAATTTTGAATGGACGTTAAAAAGTATGGTTTTGTTTTTGTTATTTGGAGATATTTGACTGTTTTGTGGCATATTGACGACATTTGTGTGCCTTTATAACAACATAAACCTGATAGTCTGCCAGGTCTGATTCCTATTTCAACAAAATCAATATGGACATGGTAGAAGTCTTCAGGGAACATGGTACCTTTCCCTGAAATGGGCGAAGGTTGGTAATACGAAATATTGGGACAACCTACAGATTACGTAGTGCAAAAGTCTGACACGGCGATTGTTGGAATTTGAAATCTCATAGTATCAACTTGAAAGTTAGTTCTTTGTACTTCAGAAGACACCCGTTTTCAACGCATAGGTGTATATATATATATATATATATATATATATATATATATGTATATATATGTATATATATAAAATATAACACCTCATCCAATCAAGTTTTACTTTCGTTTTGTGTTAAGTTAATGGTATTTTTGATTTACCACTGACCACACATAGGAAACAGTGTACAAGTGTACAGTGTACAGTGTACAGTGCAAGTGTACGTACTACTAAATGAACTATTTTGAACACAAGCACCAAGTGTGAGCGTTGAACTGCACAGATACATAACGACTGCATTGTGATAATTATTGTTATAAAATTACGGTAATACTTATAGTCAAATCAAACAGGTCGGTCTTCGCAAGTTATTCGGGCTCAGAAGAAGGAAATGGTTGCAGTCGATAAAGTAGAACCTGAAAAAAACGAAGAACCGAAAGGTTTGTTCACAAAAAATTGTTCAACCTAAAATCAAAATTATCTCGTTTATTCCTTTGTGTGAAACCCTTCCGAAGAGTTGCCATCTTACCAAAATCGTTTACTTGATGTTCCAATACTTCGGTACAGAATCCGAATACGACTATCCTCACACCACAAACTATTCTTTGAATTGTGGCAGCAAATGTAAATACACATTCTTACCCCTTTCTCCATGATGACCAATTCACAATTGAGTACAGGAGGTGAAAGAGACCTTGAAGGACGATTTGGTATGTTGTTTTCATTGATTTTGCTAACGAACCTGTAAAAGTGGAAGTTGGAATGATATTCACACCTACCAACCACACTTATTTGAATTACCCAGGGTAAAATTATGGTGAAACTCGAGGAGGATGTTTGCCTATCTGATCATTAATTTGTACAACTTATCAGCTTTTGAAAGTGTTTGGAATTTTGATTGATGACTGGACCTAATGTAGTAATGCTGGTAGAGACACAAGTTGTTAGATAATCCTATCAGCTGAGTATACAGATGAGAGACTCCAGAGATAAGGGTCTACATATTTTCAACATATTTATTTTGATTATTGATTTTCATTTGTGAAGATTTTGAGCTAGGTACTTATTTCGAACAAGCCATTTTTCGAGGAGACTAACTTGAAAACATCAGGGTTTCGATTCATTAGAATACACTCGCTAACTATTTCTAGAGTTTTACCAGACATCTCACAATTTTCTACTTCTACAAACCCAATTCACAAAAATGTCCATATTTTCCTAAATTCACTGTGAGGTCTAATCTTTGTGTTTTGACGAGAGCAGAATTCCTTTAACCCTAGAATGGAATCATTACCCCACAGGCAATAATGGAAAAGTTGGGTTATTTTTACTCCCAACATATTCTACGAATTTTTTTCCTGATGGTGTAGATCAGAACTCAACGATCTGAATGAGTCATTGTGTTTCTATTAGTCGTGATCATAGTAACGAACGATGAAAACATTGAACCTTTTACAGCAAACTTCTAATTAAAATGACAGAGAGATAACTATTTTGTCCGTGGCAACAATTAATTAAATTTCACCTTAATCACTCTATCGGTCCCGGAGATTCACTTATGATAGAGGAATTAAAGGAAAATTAAGGAATTAAGTTTAAAGGCGCGCAGTGGCCCGTATAATATTTTAAATTGTATGTAAATCGAGGTTTCAGGACAGTTTTCAAACGGAAAATACAATTTTGATTTTGAAGATCAAGATTTTTTTCTTGCATTTGTTGGACCCTTGATAAACAGAAATCGAAATAAATTTCAGATAATATGAGCTGTCCTCTCCAACTTAGAAAATTATTGCAACTTAGAAAATTAACTGCTTTATAATAGCGTTGTAGAATGTGGTTTTGTACTGTATATTTGCATACAAAATTATGAGTTAAAATCGCATTATTTTCCCCAATTCCAGTCCTGGAGTCAAGGCTGACAGTATTGGAGAAATTACACCCAAGTTCTGCTCAACTTGAGTAGGTATTTTTGACTCTTATGATTGGAAGTCGTACGGGACCTAATCATGAGCATCAATGACCCTCTGGAAGATTAATTAATTAGAAATGTTCAGTGATATAAATTTACTCCAATTCATCCGCATTACTGGAAATGTACAGTCCTATTTAATCCCTTTCTTTCAAATGGAACCAAGGCATTCTGGCAATAACGTAGTTCGAATGGCAGCACTGGTGCAGTTACACCACGTATACGTTGAGTCCAGTCGATACCACTGTTTTTTCGGCTACTATCACTATTTTTGCACATCGAGGAGTATGATTTATTCATTGTTTCCATTCTAGGGTTAAATTTACTAAAGATGGTACGAAAAAAAAAGAAAATATATATGTACCTAGGGCGTGTTAAATTAACCAATTCTTGCCTCACCATGATTTTGGAGATTGAGCATCGGCTTTTTCGTGGTATCACACATATGCTGAATGGAATAGTAATGCATCCGTGTCTCGTTCAAAATGTAGTGTAACAAAAAGAGAAATTGAAGTAATAGAAAAGTCCAGTTCTTCATGTCTCTCTCACAGTATCTGCTGAGTATGACAACCAACTTGTGTATATATAGACCAGGCAGTGTTGTGGAACTGTTCTTATGCCGTTTTCAACAATAAAACGCCTTGCTTGTACCTAACTATAGAACGAATCCCCGCATTTTTTCACAAGATATCAGAGTTTCATGTCAAACTTCCAATAACGGCATATTATATATTACACAATATTTTAAAGACAATGTCCATGATGATTAATTATGAATTAGTTATTCTGCTACCTCGTTATGTCGCTCCAACAGGAAGGAACATTTCTATGAAAATGAGACCAAATACAAGTAGGTTACCTAAGACAGCAAACCGATTCCAGATAACGATAAGGTTTTGTAGGCGATTTTCACGTTACTAAATGTGTGGTATACATAAGCCGAAGAAATTAATGTGGTCTGTTTTGTAGAAAATTCGTCTTAGTTTTCTTTAAGTAAGTAGGTAGATCCATTTGATATTCTGTATCCACGAGGCACGATCTTCAATGAAGACTTCAAAAATCATAGAGGGAAGTGAGAATGATCTCTATAGGATCGTTCTAGTCATCTCGGCGCCAACTACCCTAACTTGAAGGTAATCTCGCAAATGGTTTTGGCTTGCTTGGATTTTGTCCGTCCTCAGTGTCCCTGTCCAAGCATGATTTTTTTAAAACCCCATCATTTTCGAGCTGCATAGTTATGATGAGCTGAACGTGAGTCCTATGACTTGTAAGTGTCCATTGCTTTGAGTTTTTCCCAATGCTTGTTCATTTTGGACTTGCCTCTTATGGGTGCGCTATCCAGGAATGCGCAGTCTTCTATAGGCCACATGGAACAGTATCAAAATTCTATGCACGTGTCAACGGCATTCTATACTGTTTCTGTGGCTAAGAACTGGGAACCTTCCGGAACCCCATCTAACTGATTCAGTGCTGAGGCTATTAACAGAGTTTTATGGCATTCCGTTTGGGTTTGAAATGAATGCCAGAAGACATACGTACCTACATGCTTGAAACTCCAATTGCTAAGAAATTACCTAAGTAAATTTGTTTCTGTTTTATTTCATACCTTACAAGCTTTCGGCCAGTTACATACTTCTTTGCAGTAACATTAAAAAAGCTTTCTCAGCCAAACAAGCGTTTATGCAGTACGTTGCATAACCCCTTCTAAATTACCAATGACTGAAAGATGAATTTTAATCACATCGAAAAGAAATTGCTGAATAAATTTAACTACATGTAGATATATTTATTTATATGGTTATTAGAACTTGCAAGTATAGGATACATAATTAACAGTGCTCATAATCGTTACGAAGATTACATTAACCTTAGGTTTCTGCGGTTGAATGCGCGAGTTTGGGAACCTTGAAATTAAGCTTTTATATCTTCCGCACGAAGAAAAAGTAGCGCATGGCCGAATCTCTCAATGGTTGACAATCATTCTTCGTGCATTTGACTCCTTTGATTTATCTACCTGTCAGATTAGTGATGCTTAGGACCTGAGGAATTTTCTTGTGCTCGATGGGATCTCTGATGGACCTAACACGTGGTGCAATTTGTAGGGAAGGTAGCTTAATACAGCACAGTGATTACAGCTGCTGTCCACATCCCTCGATCTTGGATTGGGATGGATTCTCAACGGAACCTGTGATGGGGAAGATAATGAGATGTTCTCCTCCTCTGATTCCAGGCGCGAATGACTTGGCATAAGTATGGGAAGTGAACTGGTGAAGTTTTTGATATAACTATTTATGCATAATTATTGAAGCAAACCTCATGCTAGACCCCATTGAATCTTTAGATAGCCGATTTACTCGACTTCCCCGGGAAAAAAGAAAATAAAGGGGAAAGACAAGAGTGGATCCGGGACATACAGGAGTGGCAGGCGACAATTTCGCAATTTAAGCACATTGACCCCAGACCTGGTAAATTTATCTAAGACAGGTCGGATTCCTGGCATGGTAATGGGAGGCGAAACGACGCCAACACACTCTAGTGGATGTTCGGGGTAGGTTGATCTGCTATTTCTGTGTGCGACCCTCTCGAAACAAAATGGGCAATGCAGTTAATAGGGCCGGAACTTAGACATAGTGAGACGCTTGGTAAATAGGTAACGCTTTGTGGAACTGTATAAGAGGAAACACAAACGGTCCTGGGAAAACACCCCAGAATATAAATATGGGAAGCCGGTGATAAACTCACCCTGCAATCGTAGGAGCTATGCCGCTCTTCATCTCTCAAGGAGGAAAATCAGGCACCTAGTGGGGAAGGTGACTGTGCTTGGGTGCTCCGGGAATCATCTGAACGGGTCTGCAGTGAGCAGATTGTGAGGGTAGGAGAAGAAATAGCCTTACATCTGTTCGTTTAATGACAAGCAGTTCAGAATATTAGGGACGCTCGAAACAGAGGAGATTGCATGCCCGGAACTTCAAAATAGGAGACAATAAACCATGGTTTTATTCTTGCAGATGGGTGAGATTGACCTTTTCATGGACTCTGAATAGAAATAAGCTGCTTGACAAAAGCATGTGAAGTATGATAGCCGAAGACTTTTGTCCTTCATTTACCCCCCTGGTAAGGGGGCAGCGGGATTATCCTGAAGTAGTACAAGCTGTTCTCACGAAAACTGGCATATTCTGGAATGGCATATCCTGGAATGGCATATCTGGCACTGGAATATCGTCATTCTGTTTCTTTCATATCTTAGGGTGGGTGAAAGCCAAAAACCCAGATTTCAGTTATTTGATATTTTTGAAACAAGGTGCAAGTTTGCAAACCTCCTAGTGGATGATACTGCAGTTCTGATTCCTTCCTTCTAGTTCCCCTCCCTCTATTGACTGAAGAAGAATAGTATTGCAATTAATTAATGCAATTACTTACCATGGGCGTACCCAGCAATGGAGGGGGGGCGGGGGGGGGGCTGTCCCCCTCTAAAAGCAAAAATAACGAAAAAAGGCTCCCAAAGAGTTAGAAAAAATGCAAAGTCAATAGCAATGTCAATGAAAATGCAGGAGTTTTATATGAGTTGGGGGATATCTCTGCAGAATTAGATTTGTGGCATATTCTTTAGAAAAAGAAGGATTTACCAGGAGATAAATTGAATGATATTGGAGTGACTGCACTTCTAGAGGAGGCTAAGATATTTTTCCCAGCAACAAGGCATACACTCTTGATTGTAAGTGCTTTCCTGGCCACCTCTGCTTGTTGAACTATCCTTCAGCACCCTTCGCAGAGCAAAGACCTGGCTCAGAAATACAATGGGAGAGGACACTGGGTTGCGTTTTATGAGCGTCGATCGAAAATTCTTCAAAGACAACATGGAAGAAATGAATTAAATCGGAAGTTCAGCCAAGTTTTGATCAAACCCGAGAAAAATTGTATTAATAAAAAAAATATGTATGACTGGAATATAAATCTCGATTTTTTCAAACAAATGATTTGTAATAATTAGTAAATCAGTGCTATTATATAGGTAGTTTTTTATTTTTCCCGAATGACCATAGTTTGCCTCCCCCCCTCCCGCCATTTTTGGTCCTGGGTACGCCCCTGAGTTTTAGTATTTGGATGAAAAAAATAAGTTGTACGAAAATAAACAAAAACTTGAGATACCTAAATCATAGTTGTTATCTAAGAAATAAAATATTTATGTTTAGACGTGAGAAGGACTCGACGGAGGTTTCTAATTGAGAGATCGAAAAAAAAGAAAAATAAAATATAAAAAATAAAATAAAAAATCAATAAATAAAATAAAATACAAAAAGAATTTCTATGGATCCATCTTTTAAATGAAATTGAATTGCTATTCCTTTTGAATTTTCGGATGAATCACAATTATTTATCTCACTCATAATACCCTCGGACTCGAAATTTTTATATGAATTCTTATATAAAGCGGACCCATTCTTATATTAAGCTCAACAATTCCTTTGTGTCACCATAAAACATTCAATATAATATTGGAGTTTTAGACGGATGGACTGTAACAATATTGTTAATGTAACACGCTCAGAATATTATAATCGCAATTAGAACAATTAAATCATATTATTCAACTTCCGATATGAATAAAACGTGGATTCCCGGCTTCATATGTGCCTGTAGGCAGGGGAAAGCTCTAGTATTGTTTAGATCACTGAACTATGTGTTTTCAGGGTGGATTTACAATATAATGATTTATGAATTTTGATTTATCACTTGGAAGAAAATTTGAAAATTTGGATTAGTAATAAGTAGAAGGAAAATATATTGAGAATTTCATGTTCGCGCTTGCGCGGAAGCTAATATTAATCCGGAACACCTAGGGCCTAACCCACATAATCCCTGAAAATGTAATCAAAATTAGATGAAAATTGAAGAAGTTAGCTAATGGCAAGTATTGGCGGACACCCACATTGAAACAAAAATCAGAGATGTCAAGAAAGGTTTAAAACGTAAAAGACGAGTGAAAATTTCGATTTTTGAGCGAAAAGTTTTAATATCTTAAAAGGGAATGTCAAGTTTCGCTATCTCAGAAGCAAAATTTGTAATGAAAACGTTTGTATTGGAATGCATTGAATAAGCCATAGGCTTTTCAGTCTACAATGTAGGCCCAAAACGGGGGAAAAACAATCAATTGGATGAAAAGAAAGATTAGGTAAGCGTTAATTCAGTTGATCTACTAAAAATTTATGAACATAATCAACTGGTAGAAACTTCGGGATTGCACTGTATGAACAGCTATTATAGAAAATGCAGCGTTTATTGAAAAATTTCAAGCGCCTCAAACATACCTGAAATTCAAGTTCAGCCATATTCGATCCCCTCAAACTTCGATGAAAAACTATCATAATTCCTGAAAATGTTTGACAAATGATGAAAAAAAATCGTGGAATAAGATATCACTGAGAACAATGGGGAAAATAAATATACACCAGTCGGAATAAATGTATTTCATCTTGTATATAAAAAACAAATACGCAAGATTGACAACATTCTCATGCAAGATTTCAGAGAGTTACATATTCCTAGTTACAGAGTTACCCTTTCCAGAAAGAATCCATATTTTTAGGAATGAACAAAGTTCATGGGCTATAATTATTGGAATTACTATTCGTACCCTAATTCTTGCACCGTCATAACGAAACGAAATACTGACATTTTGGAGAGTAACAAAGCCCTGGCTTATCTTATAATTAGCACACCCAGTTTCGACTTTCCAGCTACTGAAATGTTTCTTCAAAACAGAAGAGAGGATTGGGCTGGTACGAATAGCAACAAATGTAAAATCTCTGCTGTTCTTATGAACTTAAACACCCAATCAGAGATTTGTGAACATGGTCGCTTTTTTTAAAACTTAGATAGTAGTAGAAGAAGGAAGTAATAGAGGAACATCTCTCTTACTGTTCCCCGTTGGTTGGTTTGATGTCATCTTATTCATGAACTTGTGAGTTAGTGGAGGAGCGAGTATTTGGTGGGTATACTGTTTTACTGTTGCTCAAGTACTTTCGCCCTTCAACGGCCTCTTCAAAAACTGTCAAATTGTACGTATTGTTAGGTAAGTTTACGTATAAGTTGTTTGTTGCCAGTAGTTGTATAGGTTTATACAGAAGTATACATATATATATGCATGTTCAACATATACATACACATAAAGATCTAAATATAGACACAACTACTGGCAACAACTTATATGTAAACTTACCTAACAATCATGTAATTTTACAGCTCTTGAAGAGGCCGTTGGATGGCGAAAGTACTTGAGCAACAATAAAACAGTATATCCACCAAAGGGGAGGTCTTTATTACTCCCTCCCCCACAAACTCACAAGATTATTGTTCCATGTTCAATGAGTGGTTTAGGGGAGCGCTATCACTCTTCTGAGTGATTTGATATTGATTAGGTACGGAAGTTAGTGAAAAACGTTGTCCGTTTCCACGAAAAATAAAGAGTCGCAATGATAAATCGATTTAGACAGTTAGGCCATCATCAGTAACAAACAATAACTGAACACGCATTTGGAAGGACACAGCTTATAAGTCACCAGTGAAGGGAGATTGAATCCCATTGGTCAAGAGAAAGGAAAGGGGGCTGGAGGTACAACCAATTACGTGCAAGCAAAGTGCAGGGGGATTATAGCTAATGAAGTGAAAGGAGGGGAAGAATTACTGGTTTCAACAATTTGAAGGGATAATTCCATGCTTTATAGAAATGGAATTATCAGTGGTGAAATATGAAGATATAATTCCAAGGATTCCAATTCCAGGGATAAGCCCATTTCTATAAAGCTTGGACGTCCCCCCTTCACTTTGTTCGCACGTAATTGGTTGTACTTCCAGCCCCCTTTCCTTTCTCTCGACCAATGGGATTAAATCTCCCTTCACCGGTGACTATATAAGCTGTGTCCTTTCTAATGTGTGTTCAGTTATTGTTTGTTACTGATGATGGCCTAACCGTCGAAATCAATTTAACTTTGTAACTCTTCATTTTTCGTGGAAATAGACATCGTTTTTTCACTAACTTCCGTTTTGAAATGGGATTCCACAGCTTCGTCGCGAGTGATTTAGTTTGTTGAATAGTTATACCAGAATTAATGGGTGACTACGCGAAGCTCCCCGTCGAAAGTGAAAGTCATTTGCGCTGTACTCGGTGCTCCCCGGCAAGTTCTAACAGGTGTACGCGAAGCGTCCCGTGCCGAGAGAATGGGTGTACGTGATGCTCCCCCTTCCCCTCACGAGGCGTTTCGAGCGTTATCAGTGATTTGAACGGACCGGCTCTCAGTAATCATCGAACGATCGAACAACATGAATGTATCCTCGTTTGTATCATCCGGTACTCGTCGCGGTCGTGATGTACTGTTGGTGGATAGTTTTAAATTCTATTTCCAAAAACCATTGGTAATTTCATTTAGAAACGACGCTCACGATACTATTATGTGATGAGTTAACTTCGTTAATTAAATTAACTTAGTTTTAATATACGCACTATAATTATTCATGCAAATTTATATAAATTCTGTCATGTAAAAACCAGCCAAGATTCGGTGTTTGACGACTGACAAGTACGATGTTTATTTGCAAGTAATTTCTGTTGGAGACGACGATCACAATATTCTTCTGTGATAAATTAACTTAGTTTTAATATACGTACTACAATTATTCATGCAAATTTATATAAAATTCTTTCATGTAAAAACCAGCCAAGATTCGGTGTTTGACGACTGACCATTTCGATGTTTATTTGCAAGTTATTTCACTTAGACACGACGATCACGATATTATTCTGTGATAAATTAACTTAGTTTTAATATACGTTCTATAATTACTCGTGCATGCTGTTTTGTTCACCAAGCTCCCTTATGATCTACCCAGATCTACCGTACAATTTATTTTATGTTTCATCAAATTATTATTATCATTATTATTCATTAATATTTTTCATTTTGACATTTGTAATGCCAAAAGTCTTGGTTACTGGATTAGGTGACTTTCGTATATAGGTGACGGGGAGCATCGCGTACATGAAGAGAAAGGAGGCGGGGAGCTTCGCGTACATGAGGAGAAAGGAGGCGGGGAGCTTCGCGTACATGAGGTGAAAGTAGGCGGGGAGCTTCACGTATAAAAACTCGTCGATGGGGAGCTTCGGGTGTGCGCCCGAATTAATACAATAACAATGAAAAATCTCAATCTCTTAGGTCACATAAATAAGTGTCTATAATTTTAAAAAACCTGTTTCAAACAGCATGTAAAAACAATATTGAAAGTTGATCCTAATTTACCTGCCACCAAAAACAATAATCCAGTACACCAACTTCGATTCATAGAAATAAAAATAAATTAAATTCAAAAACTCTTAGCGAACAGCAGCAGACCAACTATTCAGCTACAAAAAAAAAAAAAAAATGTACTTAACATCAGTCTCGTTATTTTCAAATCACATACCACCACAATATTCCATACCACCATAGTATTTCACAATACCGCCAAGAAGACATATTTTGTTAGTAAAGTAAATCCCCGAAAGCTCTCAATGGAAAGGGAACAATAAAGAAGCTTCTGCATTTTTTCTGTCCACTACTACAGAGAACAACTGACAATGAGTGACAGATTTGCAGTAACTTAATTGGAATGCCTTATCTTCAATCCTTCATACTTCTAGCATAAATTGTCAGAATAACATATTCAATGACGAAGAATTAATTACTTCAATAAAATGGAGAAAAGCCCGATTCTTATTTGTACTACGGTGCTAATCAATTTTAGTTTTCTACTTTCGGTCGGATTAGGTATTGTAAGAAATGAAATATTATGTTGGAAATTGGATATAGATAAGAGTTCTTCAGTCGATTTTAAACACAAACCAGTGTGCACATGAAAGCCCCCCCCCCCCCCCCCCCCACCTATTTTAATTACATGTGAGGAG
Organism: Adelphocoris suturalis; assembly: GCA_030762985.1. Classification (NCBI taxonomy): domain Eukaryota; kingdom Metazoa; phylum Arthropoda; class Insecta; order Hemiptera; family Miridae; genus Adelphocoris; species Adelphocoris suturalis. The sequence continues at coordinate 32,660,787 of CM061051.1, forward strand.
TTATGGAATAAAAAATATCGGAATAGGAGTCTGAGGGACATTTGCAAAAGGTTGAATCGTACTGTTCAATGACCACTTCATTAAATGAAGAAAACGGAATTTACGAAGAACGTTGTCTATTCCCACGAAATTGAGAGTTACAATGTTTGATCGATTTCGACGGTTAGGTCACTATCAGTAACAAACAATAATTGAACATACATCAGAAGTTATACTGCTTATATGTCCCTGGTTAAAACTGGAACCAATCAAGTGCAAACAAAGTGAAAGGGGAATTGTAGATAGTCGGATAAAGTGAAGGGGAGGCGGTATCAACATTGTGAATGGGGTAATTTCAAGCGTTACAGAAGTGGACTTATCAGTGGTGAGATTTATCCTCATTGAGACAATTACCATCACTTGATAACGTCGAATATTTCAAGTACATTATACATTCAACACACCCCCAAGAAAAAAACGGAGAAATTCTACTAACTGCCTATCTGTTAAATCAAAATTGTTACTATAATTGAATTTCTTATGACGATTTGCAAAAAATGTATGTAAATTTAGGTACCTTTTTTTCTCTGACATCCTCTTCATGCTCGTTTATTCTTTCCCAGAATTTTCACATCAGTTTGACCCCAATACCCTTGTCCATAGGAATGTTTTGTTTCAGTTGAACCCGAATTTTATCTTGAACATTGATTTCATCTTTAACGGACCCTTCAAGAATACAGTTATTTCTAAAACCCACTTTGTAACCCTTAGATGAAAGAATATTACAAAGTTTATCAGAAATGTTTCTGATTTTTATTTTTAAAACTATTTTTATTTCTAAAACCCACTTTGGACCCTTAGATAATAGAATTTTACACTGTTCATCAGACATTTTTCGATAATAAGGTGTGTTTAGGTACATTGTTTTTCACCCAAGTTACGTCTTTCCTAACCATTTATAAGAAATTATATGTTCAGTAGTTATTTTGATGACTGATGACCTATCTGTCAAGACCTAACACTAACTCGTTATTTCGTGGAAATAAACGTTCTTAATTAACGTCCATTTACGTCATTCGAATGGGTTTCCTCGACTATGTCGCTTGTGATTTAGTTCACACTTAATTCAGTTATCGTATTTCATTAGTTCGTACTTCAAAGTTTTCAAGAAAAAAAGGAAAACAAGGAACTATACTACAACCACTATTTTCTACTACAACTCAACTAATAGAGTAGCTCATCAAAAAATATAAAATGAAACAGGCAACATCATTTGTTCATAAATCCCCTGAAGACTTGAATGAAACATTGAGTACGTAGAATTCGGTTTACAAGATTTCACTTGCTTTAAGAATTCAATAAATTTCAGACAAATTAAGATTACTTGCTAATTTAGTTAGGTTGTATAATCACTGCCAGCCACCAGTCGCAAGACATCCGGTCAATCGGTCAGATCGACTCATCGATGTCCAGAGAAATAGCTCAGTCCGGTTGAAACTAGTGTGCTGAAACAATTACAAACGAGCCGAAATGTAGTGGGTATTAAAATTTCTGAAAGAAAGAAAATGTTTACTACAAAATGAAAATCAAGAATGTTGATATGTGCGTGCGAAAAGTTAAGCGAGTCTGGGGAAGATGAACTCGCGCTAAGTGAGTCTAGTGAGTTGAACGAAAAATTGAACTTAGACTTTGAAAGTATTGGAACCTGAACTGGTGAAGCCCTAGTGACCTATGTTTTATTAAAACATTGAGAGACGGGGGTTGATCATTTCCCCTCGAGCAAGCAGGGTATTGCCGGAATGATGTCCCGATAGGAACAAGTCTGCATAACCTGATTACTCGACGCGCCGTACCTAGTCCCTGACAGACAGTTAGGAAGGTAGTAGAGGTGACGTAGGTAACTGGCTTGAAAGAACAAGTGAGTCGAAACGTGAGTGGGTGGTCCCCACCGGCTTGCAAGCAGTTTTATAGCCTCGTTGTCTCCCTTCTCCTGGGGTTGTTGCCGTTCTCCTGTTTTCTCTCTCTCCCGGCTTCTGGTTGCAAGTCGGTCGTCTTCCCATCTGGACACGACAAAGGACGATCCGTGAATCCTAATTTTTGGAAACGAGTGGAGAAACGCTGTAAAATCGCGTCTATGAGCAGTTCCCGCATGTAATATTAGAAGTATGAAATCCATAGACGGTGTGGCATAGCATATAGTACCTACGAAATGAAAAATTCTGGAAGTTATAACACTAAACTGTATTATTTCAGTACTAGATATCTGCACAGAGAGGTAACTGTTCTATGTAAAACCTCTATGTTTAAATCACTTAATTATCCCAATCAACTTCATTGCTTTGGATAGTCGGATATCCCTTAACACAACGATTTAACAATCAATATAAATTAATATGGAAATTATTACACAAAGGTTCATTATTTCCATGTTATTTAGACCATGCATGGCGGCCTTTATCGAAATGGCAAAAAAGCGGCTTTTAACAACATTGAGAAAGCTACAGAACCCCCCCCCCTCCCCTCCCAAACGAAAAAACTCAGTGGAATCGACCCGATCGAGTGAAGTCCAGCTTGAAATTCACTGTGGTGTTGCCAATCTTTTTCTACTATACGACTTTTGTGATGAATTTCGTTACCTAATATCTAATAATTCGGGAGAAGAGTTTTAAACGGTGTACAGAAAACAGAAGAATTTTTTCGATTTTTCATAATCTATGTATATGAAACGTGAACCAATAAATTTTGAAACTGATATACAGCGTGTCACAAAACTACATTTTATTCCACAATTTTTGAATTTTCGGAGTGAAACTTCGAAATCGTTTTTACGGTTCCTGATAGTTTCAAACATAAAAACGTGGGAAACAAAATCCAAAAGTTTTTGAAGTACCCAAAGGTGTCGCCAAAAACTCATTCCCGAGCAATTCATCTCTGTAATTTATTCGTGTAACTAATCGGCGAAATGGCCATTCATGTGCAGTGGTATTAATTTTAAATGAAAATATGTTCACAGATGCATTAACTGTCTATCATGAACACAACTGTAAAACACTGGGTCATTAGATTTTTGTTTTATTTCTGTAAAAACAGAAAAAAGCGGCGGCTACAGTGTCTCAAAAGGACTTGGACTTTTAGAAATAGATTATCAACTCGAATGCATATCGCGATTTTCAAACACAGCAATGGTCTGAACCTCAGCTCATCCGCCTCAATCGTGCACTAACTTCGTGTAAACTCCATGCTGATTGAAAGTCGGTGTACCTGACAAGTTTAGCTGAAGAAAAATGATTTTCTGAATGTCATTATTAAAAGCTCATAAGTGAAAAACGGTCAGAAGCAGAGAAGAATTAAATCTATGCAATTTTTATATCCACCCAGGAGATTGATAAAGCTTAATGTACTTAATAATTTGGAGCGTTTGTTTACTTCCCTTTAATGGCTTGAAGAATCTAAGGAAAACTATTAAAACGAGATACAAAAATTTTCGGGACATTCCTGCTGAAAGCCCTTGTGGATTGAACTACGAGAAGGACTCCTTTCAAGTAAACCCTCTGTGCCGATTTTTCCGATTTTTCAAATGGGCCAACTAGATGCGGAAAATGTGGTGTTTTACTGATACTAAACATATATAAAAAATCGGTGCTTTTGTACTTTCCATTTGAATCACTCATAAACTTATTGACTCATTCAGCCTGAATTCTTTCTCCACCTATTCACCAAACCTTTTACCGTAAGATTTTCCCTAAAACTGAACTGTTCGTGAGACGTAAAACGGTTCACTATTGATGTTAAATTTATAATTTTTTTTTTTGCTAAATCACGACAAATACTAAAAAAAATTATTAATTGTTCATAACGATCGTCATTATGACGAAAATTAATGCCTATCTGCAACAGGTGGGCCTGCCCTCTTACCATCAACGTCTTAGATACGGCACCACGCTTTACAATTCGCATTAGAAACAAATGAGATTACGCACTCAATTGTTTATATTTGTGTCTGAATAAAATATTGTTCACTCCTTAAAAAATGCTTTCAATTTTGCTTCCTTACTACCAATGGTGGGAGATTTTTCAATCGTACATACACCCCAAACTCGCTCAAAATTGAAGAGTACTTCAATCAAAAGTGGTTTTTGTTTCATACTATACCTAATAGAGAGCTCTATCTTTCAAGGTGAATGAATTATCACAGGCTTGAAAAAAAAGTCACGTTTTGTGTCCTCAATCAAATCCAGGGGCTTGCTAGTGCGCTGAATACTGCTGAACCCGTTTTTTCCATCTCATCAGGATCTCGAGATAGTGGGTTTGTTTGCTGAGGCGATTGGCAGTGACTTGCAAACCACTTCAAACTCGTTGGAGACTGGTCAAGTGCACACGCGCGACTTCAGCCAACTTTCAAATTGATTTCAAACCGGTTGGGGATTGGAGTCCATCCATTTTATAATTGAATGTTTGGGCAAAATACTCAGAGGCGTGAAACAGTGGCGAAAACAGAGGCTAAAATTAGATTGATTTTATTGGCTGCTGTGAGTTAGGAATGGAGGGGGCAATCAGTCAGGAAGTGGTCAGCAAGAAAAAGCTCTCCGATTTGACGATTCGCAGCGGGTTGGAAACCAGTTTGAGAACCTCTGCGAACAGGCAGTGACCGAAGTCACGGGCGTTCTGATAGAGGGGCGCTCTGATGATCAGAGAACACAGCGAACACCTCAAGTGGGTTGCAAATTGGTTTGGTGGCCTCAGCAAACAAACCTATTGTTCCATTCATCCAATTTCTACAATTGTATTTGAAGAGACTTTTTTCTAGTGTTTCTGATATTCTGAATCAAATGAAACTAATTGCAGGTCCATACAATGATTGGTTTTGGGGTGTTGGACCTAGGGCAGTTTGATGTCACAAAAACGTGTTTTTTCGTATTTTCTATGTTTATTGGGTGTTTTTCAGACTTTGAAAAAGGCCGAGGGAGTAGTAAAAAACCTACTAAGACAGTTTAGAAGAGACTCTTTTGGGTCAAAATCGACAGCAGCTTTATAGCGATAAAAGTACGGGATAATGATTATTTCAAGAAATTTTATGGGTGTTTCAGGAATGGGTGAATGAGTGTGGTTCAACTAATGATACTTATGCAATAATTATATGTAGAGTCAATACATTTATTTAAAAACTCGTAACTCCGTTACTATTGGTACTACAGATCTGCGGTTGATCGCATTCTATGCAAAAGAGTTTTTTTAGCGAATTTTCGTGGAAAATGAAACTATTGCAATGGCTAGGAAATTTTTAAAATCAATATTTTCGAAAAATTTCTTAATCGAAATCCGTTTGAGGCATTCTGAAACGATTCCTGAAGTTTGCACTTTTTCATATATATATATATATATATATATATATATATATGTGTCATTCCAGACGATAACTCTCGTAAGGATTGAGATAAAAATTCCGTTCTAGCTCCAAAAAATCAAGCATTCCAAACGAAAGTATGAATTCTTGCTAAAAACGGCTAAAAATCGTTAAATTTATATCTTTTAGCCAGATTTTAGACAAAATAATTTATCAACATCAAACTGGAACAATATATAAAATGTATGTAAAAAATTATGCAGAAAAACCGATATAAATTTCATTAATATTTTATAAAAAATCGATAAAATCTCCCTTAAAATGCTAAAATTTCCAAATCTTTTTTGAGTCGCAGACTATTATTTAGAACAATTTTTTTTACCATAAAATTGGTTATTAACTATTTCAAAGTGCTCAAATTTCAAAACAACTGTAACATAATACGATAATTTACGAAAATTTGCTCATACGATCATGCGGCATGGCTAGAGCTTAATTAACGATGCTTGTATCGGGTTTGTTCTGTAATCTTAACCTTTTTCAAAATCTAAAAAATAACCAAAAAACAATGGAGAAAGGATGAAAAAATAGCAATTTTTTTCTTCTTCAAACTGCTATAGCACTGTAACCAGGCATTGTAGCTACCTGACAATTGCCTCGTTTAATTCAGGAGACCAGAAAATAATATGGGAAAAATGCTCAACGTTCTCCGACTACAACAGCTGAGAAAATGAGAGAAATCGAACAGCAAATTGGGCAAATTGAACAATTTTTCGAAATCGTCATGAGCTGGGAAAAACGGTCTTCGGAGTCGTTTTTGCCACACTATATACCCTTGAGTTTGATAATGACATGTTGTTAAATAAACATGACCTTTTTTGTTGTTAGTTTGTGTCATCAGTAGCGACCTACTGCGCGTGTGCAAACGCGAAATTCGTTGCTGGCGATGCCAATTCTTTTTTTTCTAAAATAATTTTTATGAAATTTTCTAACTATTAGGATATTCCTCATAGAAGGAGCCATCCTAGGGTTAGATTACACTGGGGAACACAAAAAAAGTGGTGTCGAGTAACAAAGAAAGTAACAGTGGACTGGGGGATTTTTGAGGTCACTGAATCAGAAAATGAAAGCAGTTTTTCCAGATTGGCTCGAATTTTAAAGTTACAGCCTGTTTTAGCGAATTTTCGTAGAAAGAGAAGCGATGGCACGGAAAATTTTGAAAATAAAAATTTATGAAAAATTTCTCCATTGAAATCCGTTTTGAGGCATTCTGAAACAATTCCTGAAGTGTGCGCTTTTTCATATATATATATATATATATATATATATATATATATATATATATATATATATATATATATGTGTGTGTGTGTGTGTGTGTGTGTGTGTGTGTGTGTGTGTGTGTGACGATAACTCTCCCTAGGATTGAGATAAAAATTCCGTTTTTGCGCCAAAAAATCAAGCTTTCCAAATAAAAAGTCTTGAATTTTTTGGGCACATTAAATTGGTCAAATTTCAAAAAAAGTGCCAGAAAAATTATTAAAAAAAGTTCCAGTCATGCAGCATGATCGTATGAGCGAATTTTCTTAAATTATCTATCTTAATATAATACGTTAAATTGTATTGAAATTTGAGCAATTTCAGTAGAAAGAAATAGTTGAAAACCAATTTTTTGGCAAAAAAAAAAAAAAAAAACTCATTCCAAATAAAATTCGGTAAATCGAAAAATATTTTGGATTTTTGGATGTTTTTTCCAGCTTTTGGGAATTTTCGTAGAAAATGAACTATTGCAATGGCTCCAAAAATTGTAAATTAAAAGTTTTCGAATAGTTCCATTCAGATCCGTTTTGAGGCTTTCTGAAGCGGTTCCTAGATTTTAACACTTTCCCATATATATGTATGTGTCCTTCCAGAAGATAACTTTCCTTAGGATTGAGAAAAAAGTTCCGTTCTTATGCCAAAAAATTACTACTCTTTTCAAAAGGAAGAATGAGTTCGATGGCCAGCGCTTTTTGAGTACATTAAATTGGTCAAATTTCAAAAAATGTGATGAAAAAATCACTAAAAATGGCTAAAAACGGGAAAAAATTGTTAAATTTATATTTTCTTAAAGGAATATTGCTCAAATGAAGTTTATGAAATTTAAAATAGAACAATAAAAATTTTATGTACAAAATTATGCTGAAAAATGTACTTAATTTCATAAAAATCTGTTTTAAAATCGATAAAAACTGCAAAAAAGCTAAAAAACCTAAATCTCTTTTTGAATAGCAGATTGCTATTTAGAATACATTTTTTGTCATAAAAATCATAAATAACATTTTCTTTGCACTCAAAAAGCTAAAATTTCAAGACAATTTAACATAATATAGTACGATAACTAAAGAAAATTCGCTCATACGATCATGCTGCATGACTGGAACTTTTTATAGATTTTTCAGCAAATATTAATGAAATTCAACTTATCTGGTCGAAAACCTCTGGCAATACATATGTTTAACAAGAAAATGTATGTAAAATAACTGATGGATAACGAAATAAATTGCTTATTCACAAACATAAGGTGTTTACTGCATTCAGGTCAAAACGGTAACACACGTAGAAACAGGTAGAAACAGTAAAACATCCACCTATGTGTCATCGATCTTTAACGATTTGGGTCTGAAACTCCCAGATTTGACCAATACGTTGCGGTAAATGGAAATAAATCTTGCCTTTCTCAATTGTTAGGATAAATTTGTATCTTCCCTGTCAATCGCTGTTTTTGTTGGGACATCCGTAACATTAGTAGTGAATGGATTGTCACTTTGAAACGACAGACAGATCGTTGTTCTTAATGCAAATTGGTTTCCTCACATTAATCAACGTGATTATAATAAATTATAACCCCAAATGTGAAATTGATTTAATACAATCCATATTCAGTACTTATCTGAGCTGTTGATCTCCCCACTACCAGATAACACCAAAATCCCTCCGTCGAATCAGCTAAAAACGTTTTTCGCTACAAATTGAGATAACGAATCACAATAATAAGTAATAGAGGATATTCGGTAATTGATCCATCAGGAAAATCTCTGTTCTCAACGGACCTCAGTTAAAAATGTAATATTTCCATCAATATAAAAATGAGGTATACATTTTTCTTTTTTAAATTTACTGAAAAGAAAGAAGAAGCCATTAATCGCACAGTTACTTTATACTAATAAAATCCACTCGCCGTGCTTTTTTATTTTCCTTTCTGGAGATTTTCTGTTATACGCCCGCCAATATATTTTTCCAGCGAATATAAACTAAACGGGCCTCCGTAATAGATCATAATGTGTACAGTTTGGTGGTCTAGATAATAAAAAATACCCTAAATCAATCCTGTTGTAAAACACAAATTATGAGGAAAAATAGATTGGCGGGCTTAAAACCGACTTTGAGGTGGCGGACGTCTAACAGAAACGTACCTCTTTTTCATATGATTGAGTAATTTAATCCTAAATGTTTTAATTCAGGAATGGAACCATCCTGTAGATATCTGTCATGCTCGTGAATGAGGCTCATTCTGTAGGAAATTGGGAGGTCTGACAAGCCTTATGACGCAAAATGACAGACGGCGGTCATCAATGATTTAAAGTCCAACGGACGAAACACACCGGCCACCTGCAATCACTCGCACACGCTCGTATAAAAACGCATCGCCAAAATATCAACAACCGCGGGAAGGGGAGTGTTGGGGCAACACATCAAGAAGGGATAGTAAAACAGTACATACCTCCTCAGTGTAATTGGGCAATGAGCGGATGTCGATGTGGCACTCGGGTCGCGCCGCCGGCGACTGGCTCTGCACAATCCCGCCAGCGGCAACGCCGTGAATCATTTGAGCCGAAACGAAAGGGTTCCGCCAAAATGGCTAATTATCCCCACAAAGTATTTTTGGGGTTTACAGCTTAGTTGAAGATGGCGAGAAGCCAGGTGTTGGTGGTTATGAGTCAATCTCTTCTGCTTTTCGCTCTTCCATACGCCCACTAACATTTCGCAATTTTTTACGTTCAATCTTTTTTTTCTTCAAACACGATGATTTCGGCACCAGTTAAAATTCAAAAGAAATTAGCGTGGCCGTCACATCCGCCGTTTGCGAGGCCTGGGGGCGGAACTGAAGGCTTTAGGCTCAGCGACACGATCCCGAGCTCACCCCTGTCATCGCCTACACGCTAATCTCTTCAAGTTTTTTCCCGCTATTCCGCATGACACGAATCTCAACTAAGGGACCTTCACATTTATAAATTGAAGCTGACTATCAGTACGCTTTTTCCCAGCACCACGAAGTTGATTAATAACAATGACATTGGAATGAGCAATTTCACCTATTTTATCTTACACAGTCAAGCATGATCTTCCCTGGCATGAGCTTTCCAAAAAGTTGCAGCATGTAGGGTAATGTATGACTGGCAGTGATCGTGTAACAGCGGTATTAAGAAAGCTGAATAGTGGAACGACCGAAACCCCACGAGATATAGAGGGGGAGAGGGGAGAGAGAGAGAGAGAGAGAGAGAGCTGAACACCGCAGTGTTTCGATCCTGAGGAAACCACGAAAATCGATAGTAATGCGTATCCCGATTCTATTACCCTATCTATAATACGATTAATCGACGTCATATAATAATAAATAATTTTCAGGGTTAATAGTCTCATTCATGAAGTTAGTTAAAAATAATAATAAGATGATTTTGGCTTAATGTAATATAATTTTGCATTTATTTTATTAAAACCCTCGAAATATTCAATTTCAACTTACATTTAGGACTAAATCACTCGCGACGAAGTTGTGGGAACCCATTTCAAACCGGAAGTTAGTGAAAAAAACCTTGTCTATTTCCACGCAAATAGAGATTTACAATGTTGAATCGATTTCGACTGTTTTATTAGTTATTGTTTGTTACTGTTGATAGCCTAAGCGTCGAAATCGATTTAACATTGTAACTCTTTATTTTTCGTGGAAATGAACAACGTTTTTTCACTAACTTCCGTTTCATATTTTTTAGGAACTAGGAATTGTATAAATGACCTATTTTCACTCGGCTTTTGCGTTTCACGGCAATTTTAAAATAATAACTCATTGTTTTTAATTATTTAAATTGCTTCAGAAAATTAAAAAAAAAAAAATATTTGAAGAGGTTTGCGTAATAAACGGGTAGAAAATTCAAATTCAGCATTATTCGGTAAACAATTCTCTAAGTTTCGAGACTTGACAACCTGGTACTCATACTTTTTAGAACTGTCTACTTTGTACGGTTAGTTTTCAATATTCAAATAATTATATTCATATATGTTAACATATATATAATAGTTATATAATTTTTTGTTTATAAATAAATATATACACACTTTTTCGGAAACTGCTTGTGATAAGCACATTTTATAAATAGATCTGCCGATAATGATGAGGTTGGTAAAAACTATATTTTTGTTCATTTTTTTCTTTTTTTTATTTATAAAAAATCAAATTGTCAATGTGAGAATGTTGTTTCCACCTGAAGATTATTTATCTTCCCTTAGTGGAATCTTGTGTCTTCTGGTTTCCCAGTGGCATGATTTGATGTGTATGATATTTAGTTGTTTGTCTTCGTTTTAGCGAATTTTTGAAGAAAATTAAGCTATTGCTCTCGCCTCAAAATTTGTAGAATGTGAATTTTTGAAAAAAAATTATGCAGAAATCCGTTTCATGCTATTCTGAATCATATTCTGAAGTTTAACGCATTTTTTTATGTATGTATGTATGTATATATGTATATATGTATGTATGTATGTATGTGTCATTCCAGACGATAACTGTCCGTAGAATTGTGCTAGAAACTTCAAACAAATTTTAAAATGTTAAGAGCACAAAACGAAAGTTCAAGTTCGTTGGCCAGCTTGATCGGATTACATCTTCGGGTTGAAATTTTCAAAAATGTAGTCAAAAATTTCAAAATAGCCTGTTTTTTGCGATTTGTCGTGCGAAATATTTTTTTCAGCATACTAACATGTGGTATATTCGGAATCAGCGTAAAATTTCTTATAAGAATATGTATCAAGTTTTCAAAAATTTCAAAGTTGAAAAATCAGTCAAAAATCTAAATAATGCCGTTCGCTGGTTGTAAAAATCGGTAATATTCTTCAAAAATTCGCTCATGGGGTCATGCTGCATGACTGGACTTTTTTACTTCCTTCTGTGCTAGTCTACCATATCAGAAAAGTTGTTTGTTCAGTCCATGGCATATACAGGGTGTCGCGCTTTTGGACACAGCACCGGCTTGGGTTCGATTCTACAACTAATTTGTGGCTTTTTTTGTCCTATAACGTATATTTTTTAATTTACGCTAAAGACCACTTTTTTTCAGTTTTAAGATTTTTTTCGCGTTTTCAACTTTGTGTCACTAAAACTGTCATAACTCCCATAATTGTCAGTCAAAACTCATATCTGATAACACCGTTGAAAAGAACGTTAGGCCTTCTACCTCCCTTATGACTTTTCAAAATTTTTTAAATGGAATGAACAGGTAAAAACTAAGCCGTAAGTGAAAACTTCGTAAAATTTCGAAAATGTTCACTTTTTTCAAAGTTTGTCTCTCGAAACGTCCTGGATGGAAATTTTCATGCTGTAAGCCTAAAATTTGTATCAGAATCCCAGCTTTCAAATTGTGTACTTAATTGTACTCTAACATCACTCATTCGGGTAGAAAATGAGGTTTTTAGGGAAATAAAACGTTAATTTTCGGGTGAAAATCGGTGTTTCTCACCAACAATTATTTCCAGCTTGAGAAATTATTTTGGCATGGGATTTTACGTATTTTCGACACTGAATCGAAAGGTAACACTTCCAGATCTCCTCTACAAACACATAAGGGCTTTTCAAGTCCTTTACTTAGGGCGAAGGGCTCAATCTCGTTGTTCGTTTTCTCCTAAATTCATCTGAGGAGACCATAATGGGGGTCTGGGTTATTTATGACCCGCACACCTCCCAATTAGTTTACATAGCTACCTAAGTTTTGCCCGCTGTCTTGAAAAGATCGTCGTTGCAGTGATAGATCCTTTCGTGTATCCTTATCAAGTTACTTACACAATAGGGATTTCATTGAAAGGTTCTTTACTTAAACTGAAATTATTTTCCGCAGCGAGTTTAGACATCCACTTGGTTAGTGGTGCACAGAGGCAACACAGCACATGCTCATCACAGTCGGCAGGTCCTTACATACCCTCGAAAAAACATTTTTATCAGGAAGACGTCTTTGAGGGAATCGTCGATGATATTATCTTACTGATCTACGGGCATTGCTGTTGGTGAACCTAAACCAACAGCATATCCTCGTACTCCTGATTTGAAAAACATACCATGGTAGTAATAAGCAAATACATACCTACGTCAAGGTTGACTGTTCCAACAATCACAGATGAACTATTGTACCTTACGTGTATCTAATAGTAAACAGAAAGCTTTCCGACAATAATCGGGACGAACTTTTCAAGACAGTGAGCACAAATTAGGTAGATACCTATGTAAACAAATTGGGAGGTGTGTGGGTCATAAATTACCTAAACCTCCCATTATGATATCCCCAGATGAATTTAGGAGAAAACGAACAACTTCTTTGTTTGTAGAGGAGATCTGAAAGTGTTACCATCCAATTCAGCGTCAAAAATACGTAAAATCCCATGTCAAAATTATTTATTAAGTTGGAAGTACTTTCTGGTGAAAACGCCGATTTTCACCCAAAAATTAACTTTTTTTATCCTAAAAAAGTCATTTTGTACCCTAATAAGTGATGTTAGAGTACAATTGACTACACTGTTGGGAAGCCGGGATTGTGATACAACAACTTTTAGGCTTACAGCATGAATATTTCCATCCAGGACCGAGAGACAATCTTTGAAAAAAGTGAACATTTTCGAAATTTTACAAAGTTTTCACTTACGGCTTAGTTTTAATCTGTTCGTTCCTTTTAAAAATTTTTGAAACGTCATCAGAGAGGTAGGAAATCTAACGTTCTTTTCAACAGTATAATCAGATTTGAGTTTTGACTGATAATAGAGGGAGTAACACAAAGTCGAGATCGGGGGAAAAAATCGCAAAAGTGAAAAAAATGGTCTTTAGCGTGAAATAAAAAATATATGTTAGAGGATAAAAAAGTCAAAAGTTAATAGTAGAACCGAACCCGAGCCGGTGGTGCGCCCAAAAGTGGGACACGTTGTATAACTACCTCGTTCATTATGTGAACCCAGAATTTGTGAACCTATCGTTTGTGAAATTTGTATTGGGTTTGCTCCCTATTTGGATGAATCTCCCAACTTCATGTTTAAATTCCTGACATCATAGTTGCTGTTTTTCAACTTAATTTCGTCCTCCGTTGTTTGACTGGACTCTCACAAGCATAACAATTTTCATGACTATCCTTCGTTGGAGGTGAATAATCTTTTATTTTATTTGTCCCCAAGTGTTGGATCGAGTATGGACCTTGGTGAGGGTCCGAAACGACAATATAATTTGTTGATTTGATCAATGTCCTTGATTCCCCCTATTAGGTTATTATTATCCGTAACTTCCCATTAGATGTGACACGATGAGATTTCGGAGAAGTCAACAGTGGGTAAGGAAGGATAAAGACTTATGGCTTTGGGTGAATATAATTTTCAGGAATTATTTGAGTTGGAAGGTTACAGATTGTGGTAAATTGAGAAAAAAACGCTCTCACAATGAGCTTAGCTCCCTCATATCTCTGTTAATTTGATGAGATTTTCCAAGGATTGTGCTGGTTTGCTCCTTGATAGATGACGCCCATTGCGCATGTGCCAACATAACTTTAAATATGTATTTGTAACATATTGGCAGACTTTTCATGTTCACTCCTTTAAATAATGTTTAGTGTGACAACAATTTTACCGAGAAGGGAATCTTTATTTTCCTCGTCCTATCTTCCTTCTTAAATAGGTGTTTTTCTATTCTGACGTTGGTTTTGCAAATTTGGCGATGCTCCAACGTCGATTCAGTGTCACCTGCACATCGTTAAGAATTTCACAACTTCGACACTAAAATACAAAGAAAATAGCGGGAAGGTTATGGCGAGGGGGGTCCACTAATTGGGTCGTTCTCCGCGCCTTTCTCGCGCTGGGCGACTTTCGTGGCCCGCGTCTGCATCTTGTGCCAACATTTCCACGATAAATTATTACAGCGTAATGAAATAGACGTATAGAGGGTGAGATCTCAATAATTAAGGGTGCACATTGAAGGAAGTGTTTATAGTCAGTCCTGATAGCAGTCGGCCTGACACGAGCATTAATTCCAAAACACATAATCTAGATGTAGCGTATCTACACGTATCGGAACCCATTTTTAATAATTTAAAAATAATTATAGCACCACTAAGTTGGATAATGAAGCGTGGAAATGTAAAACGGTCCAAGTGCCTTCTGCCGAATTTTTCAGCAGGCCAATCCAAACGTTTAGACGTGAATAGTAGTAAAGGAAACATGACTGAATTAAAGAAACACATTTTTCTCTAGTAACCTATGATTAGATGAACAATTAGACCAAGTTTATAGTTTGCACTGCAGCAGTCATAGACAATCAAAATTTTAGAAAGCATAAACAATGTAACTCCCCCACGCGTGTTACATCAAAAGGGTGTATGTGCCATGGGCCGATTTGCTGTAGGAACTATATAGGAGTTCTGATGTCACTTATACCTGCTTCATATCCCTGGCCTTGGCACATAGACCCGTAAAATGCGAAAATGCGAATTCCTATTTTTTGACACTTGGACCCTTTCGCACTTCCACACTACAATTGTAGAATGTGCGCTGCAGATAACAATTAAGGCTTGGCAAGCAGATAGACAGGAAGCCGCTAGACATTTTGCTCAAATACTCCAAACTCCAAGCGGGAAAACTTTCATCTTAGAGAAGAAAAACATCATTTCCTCCTTAACCTTCAGTCTACTCGGTAAATGCCTTCAGGCCCCAAAGGTCGGCTCGGTAGATTCCTTTGTCGTAAAAATATTACAAAACATTTTGCGCTAGTTCTTTTTATTGCATAGAAAGAACAAGATCAAAGTCCATTGCCCCATCAAGGGTCTCATGCCCATTCAGAATGTACTATTCTCTATTATCCAGAAGAAAGCTTTACATTTGGGTGGAACACATATGGAAGGAACGGATTACATATATATCTGTCGAATGACACCAAACACTATGTTTGAGTGCTGTAGGCTTTTTGACTTGTTTCCTTATAGGATATCTTGATATGATGATTTTATAAATGATATTCTACTATACTATTGTTGGTCATTCCACAGTGGATATACCTACAGGTCTTTTTAATTCCAGCTGTGCCACTACACTTACTGCCTTTGCAATGTCCATAAATAAAGAATAAAATTACATTTGTAGGTTTGATCCAACTGATATTATTATTAACGTGCAATGAAGTGGGCAATTCATGTGAAATGAAGTGGGCTGTCGCTGAATATTCTGATTCTTCACGCTTACAAACCACTTCAGACTATCTGGCCATGATCCAAGCAGCTCATTATAAACTTATGCTAGGATCTTATATTAGGATTAAGTTCCTTCGCTCCAGAGATAGCGTAACGAATTTACTGTACATATATGTACGCTGTGGTTTCCATACTCTGGGCTTAGTAGAAAAAATAAATTCCTTACATTTATCGTGAGATGACGAAAGTCTAGTTACTTTTCTCACAGTTTCAAGCATTGTTTTACGGATAAACCATAACAGACCAGTAGCTGTTTCCTTCAACTTTCTCTGACGTACTCAACGTAGGTAGGGTCAGGCCACAGCACCAACTCCTACATCAATAACGTGGTACAGGAGTGCAACAATTCCGTTGAAACTTCAACAGTGCATAGTTCCTCAATATTGCATATTTCCTTAATTATTCAAGGTTGAATTATCCGCAATTGATGCATCTAAAGGACACGAGAATAAACGCTCGACCGAGCGATAGGACGCGTGATAAACACAGTTTCAATAAATATTAATGAATTTGTGGTAAATTTTCACATGAAAATTTTTTGTAGGTTTGTTTCTATGGGATCGTTTGTAATAAATTGCAAACCTTTGAATTTGACGTTGATATTAATTTTCAACTGTCTTTACTCATACTGGAACTTGCTTTCCACATTTTAATACTATTATTGTAATTGTAGGTTTCGCTTCCCGTATTCTTCTACCAGACCGCAGACTTCTTCCAGCTGATGAGGGACGTGCTCTAGTTTTCAAATCGGTAAGAAGATGTAAAAAAGGAAATATATATGTATTACTAGAAAAATCCTAAGGTAAAATCCAAATTGCTTCTAATTCCAACCCCTCCGAATCCAGTTAGAAGAAAATTCATCAACTTGTTGCAGAAATTGGTGAGGCCCGTCAGCTCGGGGTTGTCCATCAAGAAGGAGAAACCAGAGAAGAAGCCTTCGGTGCCCAAGCAGAAGACGCGAGCACAGGCTATTGAGGATGTGATTCTGGCGGAGGAGAGTGCGAAAGTGGCCGCCTCTAGACCGCAGCCACCTAAGGAGGCAACGCCCCCTCCTGCCCCCGTAGCCGCCCCCGTAGCCGCCCCCGAACCGGAACCAGAACCAGAAGTTGAACCTGAGCCAGTTCATGAGCCAGAACCTGAACCTCCAAAAGAACCTACTCCGCCTCCAGTTGAGGCCAAAGCCAAACCTAAAAAGGTGAGCATTACCTTTATTGCTCACTCATTTATTATACGAATGAAATTTCACTTGTAACAAACTTTCGTAGAAAATGAAAAAATTGCACTTGGTCAAAAAATTTAAAATTAAATTTTTCCCAAATTTTCTCTGTAAAAATCCAAATTGAGTCATTCTGAAACGATTCCCAAAGTTTGAGGTTATATATATAGAACGAATCCTAGAGTTTAACGCTTTTTTATACGTGTTTTATATGTCCTTCCAGACGATAACTCTCCTTTATGATTGCTATAAAAATTCCGTTCTAGCGTCAAAGAAAGGATGAGTTCGCCAGCATTTTTTGAGCACTATAAATGAGTCAAATTACAAATAATTTGCTCAAAAAATCACTAAAAATGGGTAAAAATTGCTAAAAGTCGTTGAATTTATATTTTTAAGCAGAGTTTGAGTCAAAAGAAGTTTATCAACGATGAACTAAAACATTAAAAATTCAAGTACAAATTTATACTGAAAAATGTACTTAATTTTCATCTGTATTTTCCAAAAATAGATAAAAGTGCAAAACAACTAAAAATTATCCAAAATCTTTTTTATTATATATCGCTTCAACTTATTAGTTTTACCCCTAAAAACACATGCAATCAGGCATAAAAAATAAACTAAAAATTCGTGAGTTAAAGTGTAAAACTCCGTTATAACGGAGTTGGGGAGATTCGCAAGTGTTACCATACGATTCAGCGTGAAAAAATACGTAGAAACCGGCGCCAAACTCGTATTTTCATAGAGGGTATTTTTTCTCTAAAACCCTGGGTTTCGTAGAAAAAATCGTGTTTTTCAACATACTAACATACTTTTCTCCCCTAACTGGCAAATTAAAAGTAAAATTGACTATACCACTCAAAAGCTGACAGTTTGAGAAATGTTTTTCCGAAGAGTTCACGCCGAAAGATCCCCAAACCAGTAGCAGAAAAACGGGAGGAAAAACGTCGATTTTAAATATTTTTTCTAATTTTGTACTTTGGCCTTTTTTAAACCAATTAAAACTAACTAAAACAACTATACTTTATATCAGGATTATAGGAAATTCAACGGTCTTTCCAAAGGTGTTCTTAGTTTTGAGTTCACTGTGATTCTAAGGGGAGTTGGGGCCTTCTTAATATCGTAAGGTTCAAAACACGAAAAATATCTTAAAAATTGAATAACTTGAAAACAAAGCATTTAAAAAGAAATCCCTACGAGCAACTTTCGATCAGAAACGAGCTCTAAAGTAGATTCTTTGATATATATATATATATATATATATATATATATATATATATATATATATATATATATATATATATATATATATATATATATATATATATATAGCTGGTTCACCCGTGCGTTGCACAGGTTGACATGAATATACGCAAGCCTCCCCTCACCCATCACGTTTTGGGATACTCCTTTGGATCTGATTCCAAAAAGTCCTTACATAAAGTACTTACTTATAAATTACCTAGTATGACCAAACTACTGAGATAAACCCCCACTCCCTCTCCACAAACACCCCCTATATTTCAGATTAAAAATATTCTTGATAGGTAACCCAAAAGAACGTTCAGACTAATCCAATTTCATTCGTTCGAACATCAGATCAGTTCGTTCGGTGATGACCAAATTATTCCATTTAACCACCCCCTCCCCCCTTCTTCCTCCCTTTTTTCCTTACCACAATCACGTTGAGGCTTTTTTCCTTACCACATGGTTGAGGCTAGAAAAAATTTGAATAGCCTGTGATAGAGGTAGACGTAATCGAAACATATTCACCTAATCAGCACCTTCCGTTAGTAGAAGAAATCAGCATATGTCCTCCCTATTACTGAAGTTCACTGGAGCTAATTCTCCTATTCTCTTTTCTGTACTCGTTGCTGTGTTGTGGTAGTGGTTAACAACCATGTAAGTTTCCGTAATTCGATTGTGATAATTCGAAACGGATCTATCCACGGTCCAACTACAACGTCTTTGTCATGAAAATTTAATTAAAATCTGTTTGCTCTTCAAGTTGAGTTCCATAAAATTTATATTAGACATAAGAGGACAAAATCATTTTCGTTCAACTGAATGGGGGTGGGGGATCTCCTGTTATAGGAGACAATAACTAATTTATTCTCAATTCGAATCGTAGACCCTTACATATTTGGTAGACATATATCGATTGACTAACTTATTGAGTTTAAACAAATTATATACTTAGTGATTTACCACAGACTTATCACATGTTACAGGATATCAAGAAGAAATCTTCTCTCAAGAGTTCAGCTCCATCAATTGAGGCGGTTAACGTCGCTGTTGAGCCTCCGCCAGCAGTAGAAATACCAGTTGAAGAAACTCCAGTAGCTGAAGAGTTGAAAGTTGTAGAAGAATCTCAACCCAGTGAACCAACATTAGTGCCCGAACCCGTTGCTGAACCTGCTGTTGAACCTGTTGCTGAAACGCCGTCCGAAATCATTCCGGAAATCTTAAATAACGAAAACAAAGAAGAGGAAGTAGCCGTATCAGTGGAAGAAGCTTCTATTGTTGACGAAGTTGAAGTACCAGCTGAGCCTGCACAGTCCGAATCTGAAATAAGTCAACCGGTTGAACCGGAGCCTGAACCTGTTGCTGAAACAGTAGTAAGTGAAGAAATTATTGAACCTGAAGTAGCAGCTTCATCAGAAGCGGTCAGTGAACCTCCAGCAGAATCTGAACCGGAGGAGACAAAGCCAGAGGAAATAATTTCGACTACAGTTCCTGAACCTGAAAGTGAAACCGATGCATCTAAGATTAGTGCAGAAGAGAAAAACAGTACAGAGACGAATGAGGAATCTTCGGTCCCAGTCGAAAGTGAAAGTGCAGTAGCTGAGTCAGCTAGTGATGTTGTAGAGCCTCAAGAAGATGCACCAAACCCAATACCTCCGGCCGACTCAATTGTTGAGGAAGCCAAGGCAGATGAACCAATCGTTGAAGACCCAACATCCAGGCTGGAAGGTGAAGCTGAGCCAGCGTCTACTACTGAGGCCTCAGCTGAAGAAACGCCTGCTGAAACCTTAGTTCAAGAACCTATTGAATCAGAGCAAGAAAGACCAACCACCGACGATCCTCAAATATCAGAAGTCGTCGAGTCACCTTCGTCCGACAACCTGCCCGAAACGACTGAACCAATAGTTGAAGAACCAACAACGCCGATTGCAGAGCAGTGAGGAGGAAGGCCCGTCTAACTTGGGCTGAATGCATTAATTCCAACCGATTAAAAATTCTTAATCTCTGTAAAAGTATTATCTATTTATTATAAGTATTTTATTTAATACAAGCATAATAAGTGTCAAATGCCTCACAAGGCACCCAATAAATTCTTATCACAACTCCCTCTATTCTGTTGAATATCCTCATCCAGAATAATCAATTTTTCTTTATGAGAAACAGATTTAGCTTTTTATTACAGTTGGCAGCCAAGATCAATCTTTCGGAATGAGAAGTTTGACAACAAGTACGTAGTTGAATATCATACTACCAAGTTATAGAAAGATTCGCTTTAACAAATCGTTAGATCAAAGTGCATGGCTTCACAAAAACAAATGTGAGTTTTTCTACTTAGTAGGTCGGTAAGTCACACACATCATATTGAACACATGGCATATTGATACTGTGCCTCATATAAGAGTCACATGAAAAGTGATTGTCGTTACAATAATGTTGTGTTGTAGTGTCAGGATAAATTTATGATTTAAGTGGTAGTTCAAGACGAAAAATTCGGATAAGGAAGTTTTGCGTACTGGGAATATGCAGAAGTGAGTGGAATTTCATAAATCAGCTGAAAATGATTATGAAAAAGAGCTTGATCCATTTAGCTACAACAAATGGCACTTGCTTGTTTTAGATATTATTACTGGTTTGTTCCAGCGCAGTCAAGAGAACATGAATATAATACAACTAATTCAGAACGAGAACCGAGGTGATAGGGATGGATTCAAGAGCTTTTCGGTAATTAAACTGAACCACTGGAACGCTCTCGGCAATCCTCTATTCCTAACCTCCCTTCCTCAAAGCCCCATCCACAACTCCAATTACGAATTCGAAACTAAGCCCATTTTTCGGAATCCCTCTTCAATTCTCCTTTTCTCGCCTTCAGATGACTATTTGATGACTTTACTTGAAAATTCACTCATGGAAGAGGCATCTCGGAACACGGTGCAGGCTACATTGCAATGTGAAATCTCGGCCATAACTCTGATTGGTGCGGTTTGATGACCAGAGAACCAAAGAAATATGAGAGTTTGAAACATGAATTTCGAAGTAGACGTACCTATTAGTTCAATGAACAGGATTTTGAGAAGTCGTTGCTGCCTACGAATATTTGTAAAGCATTTTCACGTCAAGATCGCTGAAGGATTTGAAGACAGCCAGTACTTCAACCTCGAAACCGGACGCAACTTTATTCAAACATAATTTGCCATTTTTGTATTTTTTGGCAATTCCTCTTTGGAAGTGCGTAGTTCCATAGATGACTGGCTACGGAGAATAAATTATTGAGTGTACGCTAAAGGCGGTAAATTATAATTATTCTATAATTATCTATCAACTTAGAATAGAATAACTTTTTCCAAAATCCATGACTACCGTTATGACTACAAACAGTTTTCCTTGTAACAGAATTTATGAAAGGACTATGTAATAGAGCTTGGTGAGAAGAATCCCCTCCAAATGGGTTCTTTTGGCTGAAGGGTATTGGCTATCATTTATCTATATAATTATATAAATATTTCCCTATTTCCTTTGGTTGCTCCATAAGTCAAGGAAGGCTGGAACGATTTCATAGGGTGAAAAGTACACGTTTTGTTAACTTATTTAATCTTTTCTACAATTTATTATGAAACAAAAGATCTGTTTGCTGGATTGGACTCTGTTTTTGGTGTATAAAACCAAACTTCACCATCATAGAGAGACAATTAGACCTTCATAATGTTTCTTCCTGATTGCTTAGTTCACTATATGCAAACGAACATACAGAGTGGTAATGTAAACGTACGGCGTCGAAGGTCGACCTATCGCTTAATACCGCCCGGATATGCGGGTTTAGTATAACCGAGGTAAGCGTACAACATCCCCTCGAAGAGTAGCAAAGAGGTACATGGTTCCCATTGTACCAACATATCAGCTCCCATAATGTAGTATTTGTGAGTGAAGGCGGAGAAAATGAAAAGTGAAGGTACTTCATCAAATTTTAAAAACTGGACGAGAGTGGAGGTACTCATGATATACATAAAAAACCCTGTTAGATCACCATGCGGACCAGAGTATTTTGACTAACGATGTCTCTTACTTTGACTTGGTTAGCATTTTTCAGCATGCGAGCATGTGTGTTCCCCCGCTAAAAGCCGAAATTTTGGTGCTATCAACTTGAAATTTGGTGGGTAGACTCTTAAGATATTCGAAATTAGTTGTACAGTCTTTGGTTACGATCTGACGACAGGAGCTTGTCGTGGGCGGCGACAATCGTCGTCATTTCAACCGAAAATCGAGTTTGGTATCGTTTTCAATATTTTGTTTTCAATATTTTTCCTGAAACCTCTATAATAGCTTTAAAATTTGTCAAATCAACCAAAAATCTAGTTAAGTATCGTTTGAATAGTTTCCGTTACATAGAATTGTGATTAAGAAGCGAAGCGATAATACTAGACAACCAGTTTTTCGAACATCGTGAGGAGCCTGGTCAGTGGACCAACTAGTTTTAAAGAAACTTCAGTGTTGTGAGAGTTAAGGGATCACTGTCGAAAAAACTCTGTTTCGGATATTTAGTGACCGAATCATGCAATACCTGTCCACTGAGACAAATTCTCGCTATTCGGTAAATAGACATCCCAAGAGCACATTTTTATTTTAAAAATCGATTTTTGCGTCGTTAAAGAAATGGTCGCCCAATTTTTCTCTTTCAAGGGATTAAAAAAATTCTACAGATCATCGAAAAGCTGAGTTCATCCGGCGAGATTATGAGCGCTCAGACTTGTGCCCAATCTTCCTCCGCCCCAATTTACCACTCCTACCGGAACATATGCCAAATGAACATTTTACCCCTTTCAATGGCACATACATTTATGACAAGAAGGTGATGGAAATGGACTAGATGCTCCTTCAATGGGTTAAGGTGATGAGCCTGCTACCCCAGAAGATATCCTGAAAGAAGAATAGCCCGGGATTATCCTAAGATGCGACAGTTACTAGAATCGAAAAGGGGAGCTATACCCATATCCATCACACATTCAAATAGCCAGGCAAATCGAATTTCTTTTAGCAGAACGCATGTCTGCAAGACTGGAAATCCATTAACACTAAGCGGAGACAGGATTATTTCAAGTAAAAAAGGTAGATACAGGCATTTGGAGGTGCGAATTTAGTGGTAATAATGTGAAACACGCCTACCTGAAGGACATGTGTTCCATCTGCAGTGTAAATGAAAATAGCGCATGGTTTAGGTTTTTCATACAGGTTTGCTCTGCTATTTTCGTAAAGCTACGATGTCAATAACATACACATCACTTACAGGAATGTTGAAGGTGAAATTCATCCATCATCCTGAGTATCTCGATAGTTTGGCTCGCAAGGAAATCGCGCTTCTGTCTCACCCGATTTGGGGTGACGTCGATCGTCGTTGTGGTTCCATTCGTGCCCTGAATACCTTGGATGAATCCCTGAAACGAAGAAAACAATAGTTTATAGAAACAGTTGTATTATTGAAACAGAAGTAGTAAACAAACAAGGTCGGAATTAAAACGATTCCGGATGTGTTCTTTCCGAATCATCTTCTAGGGCGTCCTTCAGTAGAGAGGGATGTCCTCATGGTTTTTATCTTTATTGGATGACAACAACACTCAATTATGAGAATTAAGAACAATATACTGTCACAGAACTCCCTCGGAATTTGTATAATATCTGACTGGATGTGTGTTACAAATTTTTGGCTTCAATTTTCGTGGACATTTTCTCTTGTAGCAAATTTTCGTAGAAAATGAAGCTATTGCAATTTCTCCAAAAAAATTTAAAATCAAAATTTCCAAAAATCTTCTTCATTGAAATCCGTTTTATGATATTCTGAGGACAAATCCTAGAGTTTAACGCTTTATAACACCCCCTCCACACTCAACACCGTGGGAGCTCGAGGTCGTCGGCGGAAGACTTCAGTCACTGATAAGGCATCTTCGAGGAAACGTCTGACGTAAGTCCATCTTTGACCCTCTTGTTTTATCTCCCAATGAAGGTTATATATGTATATGTATATATATATATATATATATATATATATATATATATATATATATATATATATATATATACATATGTTTACATTATGTGTGTGTGTGTGTATGTGTTCTTAAGATTGAGATAACAATTCCGTTCTTGCGCCAAAAAATCAAACTTTTCAAACGAAAGGATGAGTTCAATGGCCAGCATTTTTTTGAGCACATTAAATTGGTCAAATTTCACAAAGTGCTCAAAAAATATTTACAAACGGCTAAACATTGCTGAAAATGGTTAAATTATATTTTTTAGCAGAATATTTGTGAAATAAAATTTATTAACGATGAACTAGAACATTAAAAAATTTATGCAGAAATGTACGCTGAAAAATATACCTAAATTTCATTAATATTGGTCGAAAAATAGATAAAAACTGCAAAACTGAATTGCGGAATATTATTTAGACGAGTTTATTGCCATAACATGTGAAGTTGACAATTCCTTTTAACTTAAAGTCCTGAATTGTCAAAACAATTCAACATAATATAGTACGATAATTTACAAAAATTCGCTCATACGGTCATGCTGCATGACTGGAACTTATTCTTTTCATTTAACGTAAAACAGTCTGTTGTGATCTATGTTGCCGCATTTTCGAAATTCATGTTTCAAAAAGAGAAACGGCTGAGAAGCTGTTAATTAAGCCAACGTGTAAAACAGCAAAGTTGTACACTATCTCTAATATATATTATTTTTTTACTTAAGCAAGTTTCACAATAGTTGTATGTAAACAGATTTTCTTTTTTTCCGACTGCGGTGAACCCGTCTGCAAAAGGTACTTTTTTCAGGAATGCGAGTATTAGTTTACACTTTTTTTTTCTTCAAATTCAGATGAAGATGAATGATAATAGTGTGATACCTAATCACAATTTATGTGTCTATGAAGGAGTTTCCGATAGATTTATAAATCCATTTCACGTTACTCGAATCCAATGGGTGAAGTGCATAATTTTCCGACAGGTTCAAATGCAATTTTTACGAATAGCATTTTACCTACATAGTTATTTATAAGTTGAAATATTTATGAGAAAGGATTAATTTATAGTGTAAAATGCTGGAATGAAAGTGGAAATGTTATAATAGAATGGAGAATTGTAATATTTTGTAGAAATTATTCCCACTCACCCTCACTATTCTGATGAGAAACACAGCAAAAGTAAGAAAGGATATGGTGAGCAATGCGCCTTCTAGTGAAGGGAAACTAACCATATCACTGCTACGAGCTTCTGGACCTTCGATCACCCAAAGACGTTGACTCCTTTTCCCTGCAAGTCGTGTGAAGGAAAACCAATAAGTAGCATTAATTTGCATATCACTGGATGGTTGAAATATTAGATAAATTAGGCTAACCGAATCAGGGGTTAGGATTACGACGAAAATTTAACGTTTTTCCAATGATGTCCTAATTTTTGAGTTTAAAGTGACTCTAAGGGGAGTTACGGCCGTTTAATGTCATAATGTACAAAACACGAAAAAATCTTAAAAATTAAATTACTCAAAAATCTCTAAGGGAAAATTTCGATCAGAAATGAGCTTTGATATTGACCCTGAGAGTTTGGTGAACTGAGTCGGGACACGCTGTATATACATTTGTTACGGAAGAGTATTATTTAGAAAAATTTGAATCGCTATAAATACGTTAGTTAACAACTTCAAAATCACAATTTCTCCTTGGTTTCCGCGTTTCAGAGCTCGCTGATCAATTTTGATTCCGTGTCTATCTGTTGGTGTGTCTGGGCCAATCCTTTGTCACACCCAAAACAGCAATTTTTTGTCCGATTTTTATTGGGTTTCCTAGGATTTTGCGTGATACCTCCTAGATGGCCTCTTATAGGCCTCATCACTCCTGGATGTTTCCTTATAGGCATCGTGCATATAGATTCTAGCGCTGGTGGTGCAGGCTGGTCTAAGCTTCAGAAGTACCTGGGTCGCCGTTGGCAACTTAATTTAAGGAACTTAACTCTTCCTATTTTCACTCTACAGAAGAATCCAATACCTCCTCTTGGAATCCAGAAGTCGTGTTTGGGAGTCCTTAGGCTATGTGCCTTTTACCCCCCCCCCCCCCCCCACTCCCCGCATCTGATAAAATCTGTTCACACAGACAGTGCCCTTGTTCATGCCAAGTCCCCGCCTTAATCTACGGGTCGAGGCATGCGTTCTAGCTCGTATTAACAACTATGCCAGGTTGGTACCCGGGTTTTTGGATACCCATAAAACTCCAAATGTCGAGGTCCATGAAAAGGGACTCACCCCAGCGAGTCGACAATCCCACGGACCTCTACCCCTTATCGCAGAATGGATCGCTGTTGGGGATGATGAAATCACTGTCCCATGCGAATCCAACCTCAACTGGGGGACAGACAGTTAGTGCATTGTCAAAGTCTATTCTGTCTAGTCTAGCCTGGAGCTCCTCCCGCCCGCTGTACTATTTACTGGAGAAGGTACCAAACAGCAACCTCCCAACGCCACCACCTCCCGCCATCCCTATGAAGGTCAGAATGGTCACTAGTCCCTGCAGAATGGTCTGCGCTTACTGCTTTGTCCTCATCTGAGAGTCCCTTAGCTCAATCATTCTGATTGCGAGAGGACGGGAGACGGTACCCAATTCGCTACCAGTTGGAATTCCCTGAGGAAACAAGCCCGCACAATGTGCTACCGCTTTATCCTGCGAAGAGGATTCTAATGCGGGTGGCAAAAGCCCTCAGTGAACGTCCCAAGGTGTTGTTGGGTGCTGGCTCCCTAATACTCTACGCATTTCCCACCGCTCCAGAGTACTCTCAGTGAATGGATGGCAAGAACTTATACCTAACCTTTTTTTTTTTTTTTTGGCATTGTTTATTCACATTAAGCCATGCATAGTACAAAAAATTTTCAAAATTATAATCAATGCATTATCATATCAAAATAATGACAAACTTGGTAATTTCCTAATAAAATAATATAACTAGAAAATTTTCTATTATTAATATAATAAACAATAATATAATATATCAAATTTTACTAATAAGGAATAAGTAAATTAAATAGATAAATCAAATCTGCAGACCGGTCTCATTTAAAAATATACAAATTTCATCCCATACTTCACAGTTTTCTCTCTTAAGTGGGTGAATCCACGAAAAACGTCAAATTTGACCTGACCGACTCAACGATGTTTTTTACTCGATTTTTCCATTTTTTTCTCTTTTGTTGTCTTAACATTGCCTTCCTTATGATGTGAGCAAAGTGGGCACGCACAGTTATAAATACTTTATCAGATATTCATGTTTTAATAAAACATGGTTCCAGGGGAGAGAGTTACTGTCCAGGGGAGAGAGAAAAACAGTACTTTTCTCTCAACATTCTCATTTATATTTTTATATAAACATACTTCAGTCTCATTTAACAAATTTTAATCACATATATATCACATCTTATCAAACTATTAGGAATTTTATGTGAACAGCCATAATTCCCAGTTGAAAAATTCAAAATACAAGAGTAAAAAAATGAAAATACAAAAACTGTTGCTAATAAACTTAAACTGTAGCAACGTTATACTCGTAGTTTGACATGGATTTTCTCTAAAACATGCGTTTAAAACTAGGTCTCCATGTTGGTTGACTTGAGAGTGACTTGGTAACGATTCAGAACATTAGGTATGCATGCAAAATAGGTACCTACATAAATTGGTGCTTGTTCACTGTAATTGATTTTGCTTCCGAGTCTACCTAAAGGTAGCGGAAGCATTGTTTTCACTTTCGAGAGAAAACAATTTTCTGGTCTCCAAAATCAAAATTTCCACTCGCATTTCACGTTTTAGACCATTCTGAACAACTTTGGTTCCGTGTGTGTCTGTCTGTCGTGTGACCGCAAATCCTTGTAATCAGCTCATTTTCCACAGTTTTCATCCGATTTGGATGAAATTTTCAGGGGATGTGCGGGCTAGGGTCTAGACGGTATCCTATACGTTTCATCGTTCTTGACTCAATACCTCACTCTGCGCATGCGCAAACGTAATTTCTACCAAGCATCATTTTCTCACGCCCTAGTCGTCCGATCTCACTCAAATTTGGATGACAGTGGGGAGATGATAATTTGCTTATCTTATATCAATTTCAACATGGTTGTATTATTGATAGCTACTGCGCATGCGCCAATTTAAAATCCTCGTAAAAAGCTTATTTTCCACTGTTTTCATCCGATCTGGAAGAAATTTTCAGGGAATGTGCGGGCTAGGGGGTAGACGTCCCCTGTCAGTTTGATTGTTGCCAAATACAACATTCTTAATTTTTACTGTTTTCATCCGATTTCGATGAAATTGTCAGAGAATGCGCGGGTTAGGTTGTAGATGGTCCCTATCAGTTTCATTGTTGCCAAATCAACACTTCTTTCTGCGCATGCACAAACGTAAATTCCATCATGTTCCATCTAGTCACTCTCTAGTCATTCGAGTTCGCTTAAATTTGGATGATAGTTGGAAGAAGATGATAGGTAAACGAGGAAGCTATGTGCCACACCCAACTTAGCAGACGTTTTCCCGTTCGATGGACAACGTTGAGGGCTGTGAGCCTGAACCTGTGGCTGGTGATGTGGATGGAATGGGCATGTTGTTTGAATGACCAGAGTTTGGACTGCTTGCTCCTGAACTTGTTTTCTCCCTTAAAATTTTCTTCTTTTTATAAGCTTTCTTTGCCTTTTCTCGCCATAATATATCTTTCTGAAAGACCTCTTCTCTCGTTCACTCATGTCACCTACTTTTTTTACTTCTTCTTTTCTAGCTTCTTCTTGTATTTCTCCCTGTCCTTTTCTTTCTGAATCGCTCTTAGCACAGGATCACTCTTTATCTTCTCTTATCTCAAACTTTCAGCTACTCTTTTCTTCCTCAGCTTTTC
This sequence comes from Adelphocoris suturalis, assembly GCA_030762985.1. Classification (NCBI taxonomy): domain Eukaryota; kingdom Metazoa; phylum Arthropoda; class Insecta; order Hemiptera; family Miridae; genus Adelphocoris; species Adelphocoris suturalis. Next base: position 32,689,995 of record CM061051.1, read on the forward strand.
TTCTCGACTTTGCTTTTTTCTCTCCATTTCGTCTAACCTAAAAGAAACGAAGAAATTTCTATTGAAAATCTCTCCCTCTCCCTCTCAATTTGCAACGGAAATAGTGTACATACACAACTAAGTGTACTTACGCTAAATATATATTTCAATGGTGTAATAAGTATCTACACACTTCTTTACAACAGAAGAAAAGCTGAACTAGGTTTCAACTAATGACTGAGTGAGTGAAGAAAACCAACGGTTAGGTACCAACTCTAGGGGAGCTCGTTAAAAGTCAATTTTTATTTTATAAAAACATTTGCCAAAATTATGCTGATTTTTTTCTACATGCTGATCTGCTAGTAGGACCTATGGTTCTGAATTACCTACTAAAAGTATGTCAAACAGATTAGAGAAACCAATAATGAATTAAAAATTCTCTATACCCTGGGCTGTACCTCTCTCTCCTGGTCCTTCAACTTGCAAGAGAGGCCAGGGTAGAGAGAACCAGGGTAGAGATAAATTGAAGCAAAAACTTGATTGACCCTCTCACAAAAAGTGGAAGAACATATGGTGTTTGGGGATCTTGTTTCTACCATACACAGCATCCAAATGCTGATGAAAGTTATAAGCTAAGACTTACCACCGTTCATTGGTGGATACCAGGGAAGAGAGGTTGAATAAAACCGGAACCCACTTTTCACAACATCTCACATCCAAAACGAGGATTAAACTGAGGTTTCACAAGTTAAGGTTAGGCAGAATCATTTGGCGGCTTCTTGCAGTGTTGCCACACAGTGTTGGAAATAAAAAATCCATTTTCTTCAGAGATTTGGAGGGAGATTTGAAAATAGCCAGGGTAGAGAGAGTATACCCATGGGACATTGATTTATTGTGCTGTAACTCCCAACCAGGAAATCTTTAAGAAAAAATTAACCTGTAGGTGTAAAACCTGATGAGATTTGAATTGAATAAATATTTTTCCCCAGCTTGAAAACACAAGGGAAACACAAAAAACCATCGGTGAAGTGGTAACATTATAGAGTGGGACAGCCAGGGGAGAGAGGTTTTTGATGTTTAATTACTGATTACTGATCACTGAGTCAGAAAAAAAATTCTTATGGCACTGGGGGAGATGGACCAAAGAGAGAACTGTACACAAATGTTTTCCCCCCTCCAATCATACCAAACAGGATGCCCTAAAACAGCTTGGGACAAGAATATGACGTTTTTCATGGATTCACCCAAGTAAGGTCTGATAGTTGAATGGGTTTTCTTTTATATTTGTATGGATTTTATTTAACATGTTTTCTCTTGAATTATTATATAGGGTACAAGTCATTATTAAATGTTCAAGATCACCAGTTGGGTGACCACAGTCACAAGATTCGTCCTCCCTAAGTCTAATTCGATGAAGATACATTGGACAGATTCCGTGGTTGGCTCTGAGTCTGCATATAATTCTAATTTCCCTTTTAGGTTTGTTCAAATTCTTGAACCACGGTACAAAATTAATTTTTGGATTTATATTTTTATAAAATTTTCCTTTTGACCCTTGATCAAAAAACTGCTGCCAACTTGCACGAATGTAACATTTGGATATCGCATAATATTCTTCTCTTGGCAGATTCGGGGTCATTGTTTCTCCTTCACGCGCGGCGGATTTTGCTGCCTGATCTACACGTTCGTTGTGCAGTAGACCTACATGAGACTTGACCCACACGAATTGAATATTCATCCCAGCGATCCTGCAGCTGTTGACTAGACTTACTGCCTCAACAACAAGATGATTTTTGAATTTAACCAGGAAAGGGGAGGAGAGTGTTTGTAAGGCACTGAGGGAGTCTGTACAAATTATGGCGGTTTGGAATGAAGGTCGAGTTGATGAAAGTAGGAGTTTTAGAGCTTGAATTATTGCGATCACCTCGGAGGAATAACTGCTTGTCTCCTCTGGTAGCTTGTATCTCGTGACTACCCCAGAGTCAACATCCAAAACTGCCGAACCCACCATATCCCCTGTTTTTGAGCCGTCTGTGAACACTAATTTATATTGCTGCCACCTATGCTCGACGAATTCTACGAATTGAGCATTTATTGCTATCGTATCATCGGTGGGTCGGAACTGATGGAATTGTATTGGAGTAAACAATATCGAATATTCTATGGAAAATATTGGGAGGGGATTATTTATTACGATATGGCTACATTTTGTCGACATTTGCAGAAAACTTGTAACTACAGGTGGTATTACTTTATTTATCCAGTTACTATTGAAAGCCACTGTGTGAGCAAGTTCCATTATGGCATGTATTGGTGCACCATTATTAGATATTTGGCGAATGACGTATTTGTCAGTTAAAAATTGTCTCCTTAAGGTCAATGGCAATTCAGATGACTCTGCAAGTATAGTGTCGATAGGTGTTGACGTTAGATATCCCATGCATTGTCTGATACATTTATTCTGGAGAATGGATAATGCTCTAAGATTTGTGACAGCTGCTTGGCCATAAAACGGTGACCCATAGTCCATAATGGCTCTAATGGTGGAACGGTAAAACAGCAAGGCAGTTAAGGGATCAGCTCCCCAGTTGTTATTTGTTACCATTTTTAGTACATTTAAATATTTCTCACATTTGCCAATTATATATGAAATATGTGTTTTCCAAGTCAATGTTTTATCGATCCACAATCCCAGGAATTTAAATTTATGTTCGACCTTGAATGAGTGACCTGCCAAATCAATAGTAGCGTTCAGACCTAAACGTCGTTTACGGGTAAATGGAACGAGTACCGATTTTTCAAATGCTATGTCTAGCCCTTTAAGTTCACACCAGTGAATAAAGCCAATCACAAAACTTTCGATTAGTTCCATACCGACCTCTATATCTTGGCATTCAGTGAAAACGCAAATGTCGTCAGCGAATTGAATAATTGAGACACCATCTGGAACAATGGACTCAATATCTGCAACGTAAATTGAATAGAGCATGGGTGATAAAATCCCCCCTTGTGCTAACCCTTTAGAACAGTAACGAGGTCCCAAATACTGGTTTCCAACCCTCAGGTAAAGCTTTCGCTTGCAAGACATATTCACTATGTTTCGTATGTATCGCTGGGAAATGCCCATTGTTAGCATAGAGTCAGCCAATATTTTTAAATTTACATTATCGTATGCAGAAGCAATATCAAAAAACATTGCCAAAGTCGCTGAACATGATGATAATGATTTATGGATACTACTAACTAACATAGTGATTCCGTCAAAAGTCGATTTATTTTTTCTAAATCCGAATTAGGAAGTAGGTAGTTTGTTGTTATGCTCCAACCACCACTCAAGTCTGTTTTTCATAAGCCGTTCATATGTTTTTAGTAGACAAGAGCATAGAGAAATCAATCAATATGATGCACTGGTGTTCGGTATTTTTCCAGGTTTCAGTAAAGGAACCAAAATGTAATCTCTCCACTGTTCTGGGCATTCTCCACTTTGCCAAATATGGCTTAGCAGCTGTAGAAGTTGGCGTTTATAACTTTCAGGTAAATTATGTAGAATGGGGTACACGAAATGATCATATCCGGGTGCAGTGTTAACATTTGTTTTGAGAGCTGCAATCAACTCCAGGTAACTGAAAGGTTCGTCGAGTTCGGAAGTTGAGTTTTCTGTAAGACATGAAGGATCGATAAGCTCTTCAACAAAAGGTGGGGCATACTTATCAAATAGTTCATCGGACCATGCTCCTACCCCCATAGGCTGTGAATTACTAACCCGTCTATTTTTGAGTTTTTTAACTTGTTGCCATATTTCTTTCAAGGGTGTTAATCTATTCAGCTTTGTGCAATATTCTATCCACGAATTCTTTTTGCTCTCCAATACAGTCTTTTTAAACACTTCGTCTGCCTGCATATAAGCTAAACATTTTTGTCTTGAGGCTAAATCATCTCTGTAGTTCTTGAATGCTTCAGTTCGTCTTTCGAACGACCTTCTACAATCAGAGTTCCACCAGATCGCCGATTTTTGGAGAGGTACTGTTAACTGGACCTGAGGAAAACATTGATCACATGCCTTAGATATTTGATTGATGAATGATGAGTATTCGTCGGCAGGTTGAGTATTGCTCAACATATTATTGAAATCTACCCAATCTGTGTTTTTGATATTCCATTTTCTGGTAGTGGCTACGGTTCTTTTTGGAATTTGCCACCTAGTCGATTCGAAAATGATAGGGTAGTGATTAGAACCAAGTGGATCATCCAAAGTATTCCACGTAAAATCGCATGCCAGAGAAGGTGAAATTATAGTAATATCTACTGCTGAATTGTGTATGCTGTTTCTATTCCTCACCAAAGTAGGAGAACCGTTGTTTAAATAAACCAAATTTGAATCAGTCAGCGATTCAACGAAATTTTCTCCCTTTGAATCGGACCACGATGAGCCAAAACAAAGGTGGTGGATGTTAAAATCACCTCCAATGATTTTTGGGTGAGGAATGGATGAGAAAAAATTATTCCATTGACTTGCAGAAATTGGATTGGTGTTATCATTGTAGAGGGCAACAATATTGACTGTCCCTGATCTTCCGTCATTAATAATAACCTTCGCTCCTACACACTGAACTCCATTGATTCTGTGGATGGAATCAGTTATATCAGTATAATTGTAGCTGTTTCTGATTAAGAGACCTGCGCCACCATATCCGTCGTCTCTATCAGCTCTTAGAATGTTGAAGTCTCTAAAAATTATGTTGTGAGAATTACTTAGCCAAGTTTCAGATATTAAACCTAGTGAAATAGACTCAGCCATTAGAAACTGCTGCAAAATATCTTTTTTAGATGATAACGATCGTGAATTCCATTGAAGACATTTAAAAGTTTCGTTATGGTTCATTTTGTTTGTTAAAAATATAAAATACTTTTACTTTTAGTTGTGAAATTCTGTAACTCAATGTAACTACTAAATTATAATAACTATGGTACCTAATTCAATATCACTTCTAAATTAAACTAAGGTAATTCGATTTGATCCCTCATTATTTCTTTTAATATCACATCATCCAGCCTACAAGTAACGTGTTCTCTTATTCCTTCAAGTTTTAATATCGACATGACAAGATTGATGATATCTTCTCTTGAGTATTTAGCGTGATCCCTTTCATGAAGGTGCTTCGACGTATTTCCTACAGCTTCAGCTGCTGGGGTCCGGTGTGGGTTTGATTGTATGAATCCTCCTGGCTGATTTTTCTTAACAACATCGTGGGTAAACTCACGGGTGATCCGTTCGATATCAGTAAGTGTGGGCACCTCCCGTTGCCTCTTATTAGCTCTTGGAGCAGTCAAGTAGCTTCGTTGAGGAATCGTATCAGTTTGAAGCGGTGGAAACTCTCGGGCATCATGTCTGGACGGTGGTGTTGCATTAGATTTCGTGGCGTATGATTTTCCTGTAACGAAAGATTTAGCTTCAAAGTATGAGATACTTTGAGTACTCATGATGGTTTTTATGCTTACTTCCGTCTGATATTCAGGGCAGAGTTTACGGTCCGATGTACTGTGATTTAGTTTACAATGTAAGCATTTCTTTTCGCTAGATGGGCATGACTCTTTTTTATGTTGAGAGTCCCCACATGATTCGCATCTTGGTGCCGCCTTACACTGGTCCTGAAAATGCCCGTATCTCCAACACTGGGAACATTGGATTACTCTTTGGATGTAGGGCTTCACTTCGCAACGTACGTACAAAATAGAAACGTATGTCGGGATACGCTGTCCACGAATAGTGACCGCTACCGACTGCGTAGGGACATATTTCACCGTTCCGTCGTTTGAGTCTATAACTTTTCGGTTCATTCTTTTAATGTCCAGAATAACCAGATCGGTTCCGGGAACATCGCCTCTTAGATGGGCTTTAATTTCGGCTTCGTTCAAGTTAGTGTCTACTCCTCTAACCACGAATTTGCGTTTTACCATATACGCCGGTATCGATGTACTGAAACCGGTACCTTTCAAAATTGTAGACGCCAATAATTTATTAGCCGACATATAATTATCTAAATCAATCTTCAACCTGTTACGTCCAGCTTTATTGATAGACATAATATGCTTGGATAATTCTGGGTGTTTTATGTGAAATAACTTTCCCAATGTCATCGGGTGTAACCGCGAAATTCCTGCTTCGGTTGTGTTATCGCTTTCAATAAGAACGCAGAAAGGGCCAACATCATTAAAGTGGTACTTTACCACGCTACTTATGCCGTCATTAGGTAGTAACTTATCCTTTTCAGGTTTGGAGATATTAGTAGAATCATTAGTGATCGATGTACCATCATCTGCTTCCATTGGTAAGTCAGGTGGTTTATTCTTCAACAAATCGTCTTCACCCATGTTGTAAAGGTTGACAATCCACTAATCTACCTGTTATCTATTAGACAATCTAATGTTACGGGTCGATCAAAGAGTAAAAGTGACTCACCGATACGATGCGATACGTTGGAGAGATAAGAGAGCCGGAGGTCCGTTCACGACGAATGCTCAAGCGATACTGATATACCTAACCTTCACCAAGTGAAGTACCAGCCACTACTCTGGTAGTGGCCGAAGACATACAAACTGTACAACAATGAAACTAACTGTACCTAATCGCCATAAACCTACCCATATCATAAATATTCCTTTCCTCTAAAATATAAAACTATACTACCTATTCCCTACCTATCCTACCCAATCGAGCAACCCCATCATTTTTCCTTAAGGTTCCCCCTGTTGTGCCTAACGCAGGAATAGGGACAACCTCTACCGAAAATGCCACAAACCTCTTATGCGTATCTGACGTTAAAGGGCGGGTAAAGGGACTCCCAGCATCCCATGCACCACTCGCAATGCTGCATTCTCAGGGCATTGCGACAAAATGTGCTCTGCTAGCTCTTCCCCACCACAAGTTCAGGTTTACTCTTCGCACGAACTCAGACTAGCGAACTTCGCAGAGAACTCACTATGCCCGACCATAAAATGGGTAAGCTCATGCACGGGGACTATCCATCAGGGTTCTAAAATCATAAAGGACCTTCCTTTGATCCAATTATCCCACTTCTCCTACCAGGCAGTGAGAAGAGCCTCATCCAGCCTAGGAATCCGTTCACTCTGAGGATGGCCTGACTCCACGTTATTCGTCAGGATACGAGGGATTGAGAAGGCCTCAACCTCTGCCAACTCGGCGAGCTGCCCATCTCCTCCAACCCTCATATTTGAGAGGGAGGACAACCGCCAAAGCAGACAAAGCATGGGTTGCAGAAGTGCGATGTGCCTCATTCACCTTCAGAAGGTCAGACCCCTGCTTCCTCCATCCAACCCCTCCCATGAGTAGGGCCTAGAACTGAACTACATATATCAGAATACCAAAAAATAGGCCATGATAGATCACAACCCCCGGTATCCCAATCCCCACTCAGAACCGGCTAGACGGAACACTTTCATAAAACAAGCCAAGGCCTCACGACGCATTAATGTAATATGAGGATAAATAGACTGTCGTTCCCCAAGAGGTACTTCCGAAGGAGGTACTTGACCTGCATCACATACTTCAGTCTACAACTACCCACCCTTATTATGGGAAACCTTGCAGTGCAAACATCTTCCAGAAACAATAAAATAATATTCGTCCATGCTACGAAACATCATGAAAACCTACTATTCATTACAATGGAACTTTGTGTTTACCGAAAAGCTTTGGTTAGGTAAAACATTCAAGAAGAACTTTGCGCAGGTACCAGGTCGTTTTTGTTTTGGTTGGCTCCTCCAAAGTTTTTAGGCTGAGCAAGTTTCATGTCATTACTTGTCATTATAAAATATCTTAATTTGAGAAATTAACTTGGAAAAATGTGCGGTTATGTATTATTGCAATGGTCGATCCGATGGCCCAATGGATTTAATTTCGTAACACCCCCCCCCCCCCCCCCCCCGAAGTCCTACGAAATTGATCGGAGGGGGGAAGTGGATTTTCTATTAATCGAAGAAAGTAATTCTAACAAATCGTACATCAATTACACCCAACATACCTACTAATAACTAATTAGAATAATTACCTAACATTCTTAGTGAGTAGATACTTTCTACATAGGGTGGTATAAACAAGCATAAATTTGTTTTGTGGTATTCATCTCTTCGAAGAGGCTTTCTTCAAAAAGTTTATTACAGTGGATTCCTGTATACAGGAAACTCCGAGACTAATAGACCGATTTTGATGAAATGATCAGGGATTTTGATTGCGCCAGTTACTCTTAGTTGATCCCCTGTATTAGATGATGAATGCTGTTGGATTGGTGGTAGGGTGTGTGCATTATCCAACATGAATTATACCCGTATTTCACATATAAACATGGAAAGGCATATATTACGGTTACTGTTCTATTTCGCATCCAATCATTTTGATTTTTGTACTTTGTTTCTCAACTAATTCTATACGTCCATGTTGCAATAAGTGAAGAGCTATAACTATACTACCTACTGCCCATCAAATGTTTTGTTTTACTGTAACGTTGAAGAATATAACACCCTTTAAGCCATACGTGAGCAGGACTTCTCATGAAGGTGGTTGTCCCAGAGGTTTTAACGATCTGAAAAAAATCCAGAAACCAATGGTTCTGTCAACGAAGTTATTCGGAAAACAGAAGATCGGGCTCCTACGAGTATGTAAAAGCGTCCTGACAGAGAAAAAGCAGGGTCATGCTCATGCATATGAAGATGGCGATTTAGAATATTCTAATGTGGTTGTAAATAGTCATGCTCCCTTCAGGTGCCTACATTTGATTATAAAGCAGTATCAACATTGATTTACTGATGAGGGTTGATTTTGGACTCCGTTGAAATATTTACAGATATGTCCCTACTCTTCGACTAAAGCCGGTGCATTATACAGACACTCGTTTCAGTAATGTCGGTATTATGAACTACCTTCTGAATAATGGATAATTCTAAATATTTTACTCACAGATCTGATTCAAAAGATTGTTTTGAAGGGTTTGAAGATAGTGGATCTTCTGTTTGATTGGTTGTCTCGCATGGCTAACGAGAGTATGGTGAACCTTGAGCAAGAGAGACTCTATGAGGGGGTCCAAGTACGTATAGGATTTATTTGGTGAGGCGTTTCCATAGCTTGGTGTTGTTGGTGGCTGGTAAGGAATCTCTTCTGGAAGGCCATTACCGTCCTTAGAGGGTGTCCTGTGGTCAGCCGCAGTATCCCATTCCATTAGAGTCGGCCTTGAGCTCGTGTACTGGTCAAAGATGGAGTCATCGTTAGTTTTACAAATATCACACAAGCTTCAAAAGGTCAATTAGCCAAAGTTTCTTTTTTCAGTTAAAGTTCAAGGGTACTAAACTTGAGGGTGGTTATAACCACCTGTCACTGTACTAGGTAGTATAGTTCCATTTAGAATGTCAAGTTTATTTGCCTATTGCTATGTGTAGTGTGATCGCACTGCTTGAGGCAGTTCAACATGAAATTTACATAGTTTTTCATATGCCCAATATTTTTTTAAATCATTTAATTCCACTAGCATGAACGTTACTTGTTATTTTTATAAATTAATATATTCTTTTAATTTCACATTTGTAACCGTACAAAAGACTTTTTTTGTATATTGTTCTTAATTCGTAACCACTACATTCTTTATAGTGTTCTTACTTAAACTGCGTACATATCTTGTTTAATGGGCTCGTCCGTTTAATTAAAAATAAACAAACGTGAACACGATCGGGTGTGCGTCCTGAAGCCAAGACAGCAGCGAAGAAATACTTTACTGTCTTGAAATATTACCCCGAAAACAGAACATGGATTGTGAACGGCGATTAGCTCTTATTTCTTATGAAAGCATAGAAACACAAATGAACCCGTATGATCTCATTTTTATTTAGTACTAGCCGCTCCGGCTCGCTACGCTCGCCTCCACGTCCAGCCGGGGGGCAAGCCCCCCGGACCCCCCATTAAGTTGCTCGCTTCGCTCGCAACGTGTGGCGTGTAGGGAATATTGCTCGCTTCGCTCGAAAAGACTGGCATGTAGGATATGTTGCTCGCTTCGCTCGCAAAGTCTGGCATGTAGAAAATGTTGCTCGCTTCGCTCGCAAAGTATGGCATTTAGGGGATCTTGCTCGGTTCGCTCGCAAACGGTAGATCTCTAAGGGTAGGTTTAACTTCTGTAGGGGATGCTGCTCGCTTCGCTCGCAAATGGTAGATCTCTAAGGGTAGGTTTAACTTCTGTAGGGGATGCTGCTCGCTTCGCTCGCTTGAGGAAGTTATACTGCCCACCCAACTTGGCAGACGTTTTTTTCAGTTGGGAATTATTACAAACAAATTAAATCTTACAAAACTACGTGGAACCACGAAAAGTTTATTCGGGGATGTTGCTCGCTTCGCTCGCAAGGTATACCTGTATATGTGTAGGACAAAGTCCGTATTTATTATTTGAAATGGCTCTCGCTTCGCTCGCAAGGTAGGTACCTATGTAGGCATACCTGCTCGCCCCGCAATGTTGTGACATCGAACCCTTCACGTCAATTCTTGAGCCTTCTCTCGTCCACGGCAGAATCATTTTAATCGCTTTGCTCGCTTCTGCTCGAAATTTGACCGAGTTCTCGTCACTTTTTTCGATATCCGATTTCGGATTCAGATTCGGCGGACCCAAAGCTGTATTTCGCCCGCGAAAACCGTTCCGAAAAACGTACCTTTATGGGGTATATTTTAATCGGAAAAAACGTAGTTTTTGTCGGACTTTTCGAGAAAACACGGTCCGTACTTTCGCATTTTTTTTTACGCATTTCCCGATACTTTTTTCGCGATCCGATCGCGCCGTCGTCTTTCTCGTTTCAAAACCTACGAAACCGGTATTTTTCCGGAATTTTCGACGGCCGTTTAGAGGGGTAGAGGAAGCGGGGAAGTCCAAAAAGCGCACATTAATTCTTACTTCGACCCCCCTCCCACCCTACGGCCCATGGTTCGGCTGGGATTAGAAAATTTTAAATTCGCTCGCTCCCCCTTTCGGAAAATCCCAAGAAGATCCCCCCACTCGTAGACTCCCCCCACTCAGCCGTTTGGCCGTGCATAGACACGACAAACAGACAAATAAACAGACAGACATCACTGTCGCCAGCCCTGTAAATATTGTAGTTTCTCCAAATAAACAGATGCGAACTGCAGAAACTGGACCTAGTAGAGACGGTAGGATGACTACCCTGAAAACGGAAGCCCCCACAAAGTGGACTAGCATATAAATATGGCGGCAGCTAGGTCTGGAGCATCATTTTAGCATTTTCATTCGACTTGTTATTCTCTTCAAATATCCACCGTATGTTATACCAAAAAAAAAAGCTAGGGTGTCACTGACTCCGGCAATTTTTCCTTGTTAGGCTACGGTGTCCCTAGAGAGTTTTTGGTGGCCACTAACGTACCCTTAACGTCACCCTAACGTACCCAAGAGTACGTGACCTTGAGGGGACGTTAGCAACGTCGTACGTTAGAATGGCTCATTTAACGTCACCCGTTTGGGGACCTAAAGGCACACGACACCAGCCTAACCTTCCTGTAAATGTAACACTACTGGGAACCTCAAAATTACTCGAATACTGGTTAAGTAAATAATAATAGTTTTTCTTTTCAATTGCCTCATTACCAACTAATTGCGTTGATGTAGCAGGTAGGTTTTTGAACACCCCTCAAACTTGGTTATTTTACGTTTCAAGTCGCGTAAAAACTGAATGTGCCATCTGAAGTCCGCCTCCGCCGTCAAGCTTTACTAGCCTTCAACTCGATCGAAAGAAATCCGTTCTTTTGCGCACTGGCTCTATTTGATCGATTAGAGCCTTGTTTCTATTATTATTTCACATAGGTATTTTAAACGAGAAAACAGTTTTAAGACACTACTTCTTCGCAGTATTGTTCTTAGTTTGCCTGATCTCTCAGCTATTTTCTCGTGAACATTGAGTGAAGTATTGCCTCCACTGATGATTGCGTCAGATAAAATCCTGGTTCATTGTCATAGAGATTAATACTTTTTCAAACTTGTTGATAATTTACCCAACGGGAAACCCAAAAACATGAAGTTCGTAACAGTGTTGGGCATAATCTTATCGTCGAACACGCATACGATTGTAATCGCGATAGTTATTTGTTGATTCTGAGTCAACTGCGATTATATTCATATTCGTGTAATCGTATTCGTCTGATGGCGATTACACGAATACAACCTATAAAAATGCGTCACGGTCATCAATTTCAAAAGGGCGTCCCTCCTATAATATGCGAAGCCTTGCTAATATTACCTAGCTTCAGAGGGACGTCCTTGAAGCGAATTGAACGATTGGAGCCCAGCCTATTTGTCTCAAATCTATTTCAATAGGACATCCAAGAAGACTTCGCATATTAGGAGGGACGCCCTATTGAAATTGATGACTGTGTCGCATTTTTGTGGGATGTATTCGTGTAATCGCCTACAGACGAATACGATTACACGAATACGAATATAATCGCAATTGACTTAGAATCAACGAATAATTTCGCGATTACAACCGTTTTCGTATTCGACGATAAGATTGTGTCCAACATTGGTTCGTAACGACCAATGACCTATAAGTGCAACTAAACCGCGGTGTTCCACACTTGAGGCTCACTATCTTTGCGTTAAATCCATGCCCTGTTTACGAATTAAAAACTAAAACTTGAGAAATTAGCCCGTATTTGTACTGAAACTAACATGAAATTCGGATTCAGGATTGAAATTCGGCATTTCATATCGAAATGAAGAAGAACCTACGAGTGATTAGTCAACCAGTTATAACCGACACTTATATATATGTTTGTTTCGATTAAATGTATGTGTGTTATGGGGTAAAACTAGTTGATTAAAGTGTAAAACTCGATTATAACGTAGTATATATATATATATATATATATATATATATATTTTTTATATAATATATAAAAGTATATATATATATATATATCGCGTTGCCCAACCACCGTTAACGTGATATCAAAATTGAGGCAACCGTTCTCCCGGTTCCATTTTGGTTAGCATCTGCATTTGCTCCCTCAAGACTATGGTGACGGGTGTCGTTAAGTTGAAGTCGCCACAAACTCTCTACTGACGCAGTAGAAAAGAGAAAAGATCCGGCGAGGCGCGAAGCGCCGAGTATAGATTAGGGGGGTCCGGCTAGTCCCTCTGTTAGGTCTCTCTACTGAATCCGGCTAGGCTACCATGTCACAGATTCCGGCTACCTCCAAGTACCTTCCCTCGAACATTAGTCAATGGTGTCAACAACTCCAAGGTAATGTTCATCCCTTCATCTTAACTACCATAGTCAACTAGTTTAAGGGCAAACAGGGTTTCATAAGTTCAGAGGTTACACGAACTACGAGATGTCGGATCAGATGTGAGGAGACCGGACTCAGGAGCTCATGGAGTCGGATCAGTGACACTGCAGAATTATAATGGAAAATGTTTACAAATAAGAAGTTATTATATTATATTCCAGTATCGTTAAGGAGAGAATTATTAACAACATATCATGATAATTTGAGTCATCCAGGTAGAAAAAATACGTTAAGGTTGGTACAAAATAAATTTTATTGGCATTATTTGTTGAGTGATGTAACAAATCACGTCCAAAGTTGTGATGTATGTCGCACTACGAAATTAAATACACAGAAGCGAGGAGGGGATTTAAAGGAAATGAAACCGATAACGAAATTTCCCAATGATGTTTTGCAATCCGATTTCTCGGATCGGTAGAATGTTCTCAAAATGCAAACCAACGACTTTTAGTGGATTTACACACCAGACATTTGCAATTAAATTTATGCTGAAATCAGACAGGAGACGAGGTGATCGCCGCTTTAAAACGATACCAATACACATGGGGTTTCATAAAATGTTTACAAGCAGATAACGGCACGTCTTTTAAAAATCAAGCAGTTTGAGAATATTGACAAAAGATGGGTATATACAGCAAATATTTTCAAGTCCGTATGACCCAGCATCTCAGGGAGCTACGGAGAGGCGAGTGGAATTGGTAACTACGACTATTGTGGTTTAGTCTTTTTCTCCGGAAGGGGGAGATGTAGGATCAGCTGTGAGGAGACCGGCCTCAGCAGTGACCCCACCTCGAGAGGGCCGACCGACCGAGGATTTATAAGACCCACGAGCGCCGAAATCCATCTTTCATCACTGGACTGTCAACGCTTGGTAACGATTGACCTTCGTTATCCTCCACCGTGAGTTGGATCCGGGACGAATAGCTACCGTCTCGTCAACGAAAGTGCCCTCTTCTCAGTGCCGCTCTACTGCACGAAGACATCTAGACCTTCTAGATCTTCAAGACGCTTCGAGAACCAAGGTACAAAGAGGAGAGACTTTAGGGTGAATTAGGGTTTAAAAGATTGTATCAACAAAGAGGGAAAATTTATCACTCTCTTTGTTTCATATCATCTCCCTAAATTCCTAATCTAGTTCTCAATTGGGCACTGACAATTTATTCGGATCATCAACTCGCTAGACTCATTTAGCAGGTTTGATTCCTGTCGCACAGGAGGTTACCACGGTGAAATATCCATTACTTATGACTTAAGGTTGTTTTTTATAGAATAAATGTATTTATTCATTTATTTATTTTCCCCCTAAGAAATGCCACTAGATTACCTAACTCTGTGGGAGATATTCGTTAAAACTACAAATATCGTTTGGAGCGAAGCATCTTACAACTTTACTATCGTTTGATATTTTACTTTTGATACTCTTATAGGCACTACTTCATAATTGATAGTTTTAATAGATTGCTTACCTGGTTAAAAGTGGGAAGGTTTGTAGGTGTTGACTCGTTACCGTGGATGACCACTCTCCGGTATGAAGAACCTTTCGACATCACCGGCCTCTCAGCTGTTTCTGCTTCGTAAGCCTCTTCAGCAGGATTTCCTCCGCTCAACTGCTTACTGTCAAAGACTTCTTCCACCGCCTGAACCCCCGGTGCTTCTACCATGTCGTGACGAATGAGGTGGACGCTTGGGCCAGCAGCAGTGGTCGACCTTTCGGGCTCCACTGACCCGGGCTCCAGCTTCGGCAGTTCGACCCACTCGCAACTCAGCTCCCACACGACTCCGATGAAGACAAAAAATTTGCCAAACCTGCGTTAACGGAAACCAACTACAAGTTGTTGCTACAAGGATCAAATAAAAGTACTACTAAAAACGTTATGGTACATACTGTGAGGGGTCAAATACAATTTACTTATGATGTAAGTATTGAAATTCATATCAGAGGTCCACCCAAATAAGAGTTTTAACCTAGTTTTACACTTAAACTCACAAATTTTTAGTTTATGTGTTATGCCCAATTTTATGAGTTTAGTGGTGTAACTAGCAAAAGTGTAAAACTCAATTATAACGGAGTTGGGGAGATCTGCAAGTGTTACCATTCGATTCAGAATAGACAAGTACGTAGAAACCGACCACAAACTTATATTCTCAATGAGGGTCCTTTTTCATGAAAACCCTCGATTTCATTTAAAAAAAAAAACAGTGTTTTTCAACATTGAAGCATAATTTTCTCTTAAGCATAATGATTGTTTTTAGTAAATTCATTTATTTTCTTCTGGTAGGCATCACCTGATATCACCTGATAATTCTATTATTGTCATTCCATCAGCTGATATTTACAAGGCAATTTTTATGTATTACAGTACCATTATATCTAGCGATCATTGATGGAATTTAGAGATTGATTGGCTAATCAATACATTCGCTAGCAGCGCATGATTTCTCTATCTTGGAATCCGTGGGTGTTTTATCAAAGTTCAAGCTCTTAGGGAAAGCGAACCTTTCTATGTACAGCGTTGCGGATGGTTTTCACAATTTCCTCAACCTGGTAATTAGCAATATTATTATACAGTTTCCAGATAGTGCATAAAAATGTTCATAATTTCAATTTAGAAATAGATACAGTAATCATAGTAACATAATGAGTGTTTATGCCTTGGACTTTGTTCTATGACTTATTCTGAATACTGACAAGACTAAGTTTGTTCCATAATACATTTTTATTCTCGAAATATCAGCTCAAAGCCAAGTCGACTTATTTAATTAAACCGTTCTATATTCAATAGTGGCACTACTACTTGCACGTTGTTCAGCGAGCCCAACATAAAACATGGGATAAAAAGGGCTAAATTTTGAATTCGCATATATATATAGAGCGGTTATATTAAAAAAGCTAACTCGGCTCTTGAGCAGATAATATATATTATAGGACGAAATTGGTCTTGTTACATTCGGAACAAGCCAGGAAACAAGGTCCGAAGCAGAAAAGACCCGCAAACAATTTTTTTCCCAGTCAAAACTAGGTAAAAACGGCAAAAAATGCCTTTTTTCCATCACTTATAGATTTCTGGAATATCAAAAGAGCTTCTGCGCTTGCGATAATGGCGGCATCGTGTTCCGCGACACCGAAAACATAGGAATAGAGTATAAAAAGTGTCCAGACGCATGGATCTTTCATGTCCTAACCGTCTTTTTGTCCTAAGCGTCTAGTGTTCTAAAATCGATAATTCAATTACCAAAAAACGGGTTTAGGAGACCTCAAGGGGTTATCGGTTCGGACTGAAATTTTCAGGAGTTGTTCCTAGCATCTGATGCAATCATCTGAGCTTTGAGCACCTCAAAAATTCGAAGTTTCGTTTTTTTCGTTGTCAGTCTAATGTACAGCGTTGCGGATGGTTTTCATCGATTGGGATTATATACATCATTGAGAAGCAAATAATCATTACTGTTACCTTGAAAGTTTTTGAGATCGCGAATTTTGAACGTTTAGCCCTTTAGGGTTGACAAAAATTGAAATCGAGCTTTTAGGGCCATCTAGACCCCAAATGAGATTTTAAACGCAAGTTTCATGAAGTTTGGTCTAGCGATTTTGGAGAAATGCCGCGGACGGCGGACGAGGGAAGGACGGATTTTTATTTAATTAGATTTTTGGATTCTACGCACCTTGAAACGTTCATTTTTTTTTTATGGACCAGTGTTCTGCGTAGGAGGGCTATGTAATACAGAAATAATAAACGTTTGTGTAATAGTTTGCAGCGTTTTTTAGGTTTATAAGATATTAAAAAAAGTCTATCAAGTTGCGTGTGGCACATAGCTTCCTCGTCATGAATGAGTAGATCATTGAAAAGTTTTAAATGATCTTCAAAAATTCCATAGCGGAAGAGAGTAATTCAAGAAGTTGCGTGAAATGTCATAATTGGTCAATTAAGAAACGAAAAAATGATACTCCAGTCGTTAGATTTCGCTTTAATTTGGATGATAGTTGGAAGAAAATGACTTGATTACCTCATATCAATTTTAACACAATTGTATCATTAATAGCTACTGCGCTTGCGCCAATGTGAAATACTTGTAATGACCTTATTATTCACAGTTTTCATCCGATTATGATGACATTGTCAGCGAATTCGCGGCTTAAGTTGTTGATGGTTCCGTACCTATTTCATTGTCTTCAACTCATCAGTTCATTCTGCGCTTGCACAAACGTAAATTATATTGAGTAAACCCAAAAATCTCATTTTGGGTCTAGATGGCCCTAAAAGCACGACGTCAATTTTTGTCAACCCTAAAGAGTTAAACTTTTAAAATTAAAGGGCCAAACGTTCAAAATTCGAGATCTCAAAAACTTTCAAGGTAATAGTAATGATTATTTGCTTCTCAATGATGAATATAATCCCAAAGAATCGATGAAAACCATCCGCAACGCTGTACGTGGAAAGGTTCGCTTTCCCTAAGGGCTTGAACTTCGATAAAACATCTACGGATTCCAAGATAGAGAAATCATGCGCTGCTAGCGAATCTATTGATTAGCCAATCAAAGCCAATTAGCCTTGTAAATATCAGCTGATATAATGACAATAATAGAATTATCAGGTGATATCAGGTGATACCTACCAGAAGAAAATAAATGAATCTACTAAAAAGAATCATTAAACGGAATTTCACATTGGAGCATGCGCAGTAGCTATTAATGATACAAATGTGTTGAAATTGACATGAGGTAATCAAGTCATTTCCTCTATCATCCAAACTAAAG
This sequence comes from Adelphocoris suturalis, assembly GCA_030762985.1. Classification (NCBI taxonomy): domain Eukaryota; kingdom Metazoa; phylum Arthropoda; class Insecta; order Hemiptera; family Miridae; genus Adelphocoris; species Adelphocoris suturalis. Next base: position 32,708,075 of record CM061051.1, read on the forward strand.
CGAAATCGAACGACTGGAGTGTGAAAAAATAGAGCATAATGGAATTTACGTTTGCGCATTCGCAGAATGAAGTATTATTTATATGTATATGTATATATTTGCACTTCATACAATACATCACAAAAATAGCGTACTTCAAAAATAGAAAAATAACTGTTACTTACAATAATATTCCTTTCAAATTGGGTACATATATGAAAAAATACATTGTGCCACGAAGATTTAAGTTCATAAGGAACTTGTGTTTCCCCGTGGAGTCAACTAATACCCACTTTAGCAAGCGGACCATACCATAATCATCGCTTCAGTATGATAACATAATGATATATAATTAATTTATATCAATTTTCTGTAATTATCTTAATTATATAAATTATTATTTATATCAATAATTATATCCACAAAAAACACTAAAACAACAAAAACAAGAATGAAATCAAAGGTACACTGAAACATCTAAAGACATCTTTATCTTGATAATACGTTTAAATGAACTCAAGTTGGGAAAATCTTCTAGCTTAATATTATTATGATAAAAAAAAAAACGAATAGCAGTGACATAAGAACTTTTTTTATTTATTTATTTATTTTTTTTTTTAAGAACTTCTTTTATAAATTTCCAAATTAATTCTGGGCAGTCTAATATTTGAACCTAAACCCGTTCTGGTTTCTGAATGAAAACCCAAATGCTCATGGTCAACTTTTCTCTTATATCTCTACAACTAAAGACATCTTTATCTTGATAATACGTTTAAATGAACTCAAGTTGGGAAAATCTTCTAGCTTAATATTATTATGATAAAAAAAACGAATAGCAGTGACATAAGAACTTCTTTTATAAATTTCCAAATTAATTCTGGGCAGTCTAATATTTGAACCTAAACCCGTTCTGGTTTCTGAATGAAAACCCAAATGCTCATGTTCAACTTTTCTCTTATATACATGAACACACGAACAGTACAAAAAAATTTGGTCAACCTTTAGAACATCGAATTCTTTGTACAGATTGAACGTTGAGTATCTACGATGTTTATTTAGAATAATTTTAATGATAGAATTCTGTGCAACTTGCAATCCTCTCAAGAAAGTCCCAAATGTTCCTCCCCAGACCAAAATACCATATTTCAGTACAGAGTGCACAAGCCCATAGTACACGTTTTTTAAATGTCTAATATTGAGGAAACCCATGAGCACTTTGAAGACATAATACATCTTACGTATCTTACAAACCAATGAGCTGATGTGTTCCTTAAATTGTAATTTGTTGTCAAAAACAATGCCCAGGTATTTACAGGTGTCTGAGAACTTTATAGATACGCAATTACACTGATCAGAAAGATCGCACACATATTGATTTAGCAACAATGAAACTGATAGGGGAATATGAAACTGATCATATTGGCGAATGCGCAGTAGCTATTAATGATACAATCATGTTGAAATTTATATGGAATGATCAAATCGTCATCTCCCCCACTATCATCCAAATTTGAGCGAGAACGGACGACTAGGGCGTGAAAAAATGGAGCATAATGGAATTTACGTTTGCGCATGCGCAGAGTGAAGTATTGATTTGGCAACAATGAAACTGACAGGGGACCGTCTACCCACTAGCCCGCACATAAGATGAAAAAATCCAAATCGGATGAAAACTGGCGAAAATTAGCTTGTTACAAGGATTTGCGGACACACGACAGACACACACAGATAGACAGACAGACAGACACACACAGACACACACACACACACACACACACACACACACACACACACACACACACACACACACACACACACACACACACACACACACACACACACACACACACACACACACACACACACACACACACAGACAGACACGGAACCAAAGTTGTTCAGAATGGTCTAAATCGTAAAATTCGAGTAGAAATTTTGATTTCGGAGACCAAAAATTTTATTTCTACCGAAACTGAAAACAATGCTTCCGCTACATTTAGGTAGACCCGGAAGCAATATATAATAGCCCGGTTGATCGGAAGGGAAACTCTCCTTATGGGCTCATGATGTGTTTTGGAAATAAAAACATGAAACCCTCTACGTGTTTGCAGTGCGATTCTTAAATTCAGTGAATATGAGAAAGAAAACATTTATATGAAAGTATGAAGGTACCAATTCATGATGTGAAGCGGTGGCTGGAGGTGCTGCTCATGGCCCTCTCGACCGGGCGGAAGGTGCGAAGTTGAATGACGATGACGACAGTGCAGCATCGAAAATTAAGACGATGGAGAACCGCAAGTGACAAGAGAGGAGATAAGGAGATCGTCACGAGCGACTGCAGCGACGCAATTAGTTCCGTCACCTACGCCGGCAAAACAATGGGAAGCGACACACGGTGTTTCGAATAACGTGTTTTCGGTGGAAAAAATCAAAATAAACGTTTTGAAAACAAACCACGTCATCATCTAGGGGGTGTTCAGGTATACATTTTAAAAGTTTGGTCAGGATTTCAGGTCATATGACTACGAACACTTCGTATGACAAAACATGCGTATTGATGGAAATATAGATATAGTTCTTGGAGTTCTTATACTAGAATAGATATAACTTCCGTATTGGGCGGTGGGGAGTTCTGGTCTATCTCCCCTTGGCCAGCTCCCCCTCCATACGATTCCAATACGGAAGTTGTATCTATTCAAGTGTAGTATAACCACAACTTCAGAACTGAAAACTGTGCTAACTTTGGTTTTATAACCAGGCGTGCAAGACTGTTTTACTCCGAACATCCAGATATCAATTCAAGTGCCTGCGACTAATTACTGGGCAGCCTTTCAACAACACCAACTGAGCTCCTCCTAGCCGAAACCGGTGAACTATCTCTCAGTTTACGAAACCAAATGTTGACGGACCGTTATATACTAAGACTGCAATCCCAGAATAGTCCAATAATCACCCAACTGAGGTCACTTAGCATCGAAGTTCTAACCAGTAAACTATGGGATCATAAACCTACCCCTCCGATCGTCAACAGTTTCGCTGAGTACTGCATATGAATCGGCTTCCCCAAGATTCCAGCTCAGGTATTCACAGTTAATTCTCCAGATACGTGCTCACTACTTCCAACCTAATGACAGAGAAATAACGGGTATCGATGCGTCATTGAAATATTTTGTGCAAACTAGATAGCCAAATAGCAGAACAATCTTCACTGACTATTCTAAAACTGGTAGAAATGTGAAATGAGAACTCCCAATTAATTATATGTACCTTTTGTCAACACGCAATATAATATGTAGAAAACTGTAATGTTTACATTTGATTAATTTACATATTATAATCAAGTATCTTATGGCTGTATAACATGATGTTAATGCCAAATATATATATATATATATATATATATATATATATATATATATATATATATATATATATATATATATATTAATTGCTATGCAATTCTTAGGCCGACCCCCAATAATTTTTTTAAAATGTCCACTTTTTTTGTGTAACGTTTTTTGTCCCGAGATGGGAAGCGAGAGGTCGTGGGTTCGAATCCCGGCCAGGCCTGAAATTTTTTTTTTTTTCTCTCGTGAGACGAAGGTTGTGGGTTCGAATCCCGGCCAGGCCTGAAATTTTTTTTTTTTTTTTTTTTCTCGTGAGACGAAGGTTGTGGGTTCGAATCCCGGCCAGGCCTGAAATTTTTTTTTTTTTTTTCTCGTGAGACGAATTGCATAGCAAATTATCCTCGTTTTCTACACAGTAGAAAAGAGAAAAGATCCGGCGAGGCGCGAAGGGCCGAGTATATATATATATATATATATATATATATATATATATATATATATATATACTTCGCCCCCCTGGACCCCCCTAATCTATATTCGGCGCTTCGCGCCTAGCCGGATCTTTTCTCTTTTCTACTGCGTAGAAAACAAGGATAATTTGCTATGCAATTCTTAGCCTGAAAAAATTTGTATATAAAAAGATGTTCAAGCCTGGCTGGGATTCGAACCCACGATGCGAAAAAAATTGGTATAAAAAAATTTGGATATAAAAACATTTTCAAGCATGGCTGGGATTCGAACCCACGAATTCGCGCTTCGCGTCACGGACGATAGCAACTTATCAACTACTCGGTTGTACGTGAAAATCATCTTTAATTTCGTCCCGGACGTTACACTGCGTAGAAAACAAGGATAATTTGCTATGCAATTCTTAGCTTGAATCAACTTAGTTTTGCAATGTAGCCAGGTAGGTAAGGAGAGGGAAATTGGTAGCTTGAAATGTGAACATTTATCACATAAATCAAGCGCTTTCCAACGAGTGGCGAACGATTTTTGTGCGATGAAAACTGCGGAAGTTCCATTCCCCTAGCAACGGCTGGGTTGTACGTGAAAAACACTGAAATTGTGACACAATCTATAGCAACTACTCAACTACTCGGTTGTACGTGAAAATCATCTTTAATTTCGTCCCGGACGTTACAAAAAAAATTATTGGGGGTCGGCCTAAGAATTGCATAGCAATTAATATAAATATATAAAGATAGGTTTTGGTAGAAGCAAATTACTGTAAAAGATAACGATGGTTTATACTCAGATGATGGAAACCGAATGAGTAGTACCAAGAGAAAACCTGAAACGCTGCAAATTAGTACTCAAAAGTTTATTATTTATGTACTAGATAGAGCTGGTGTACATATCACTGGTCAATACACTACCTGGTGAATTCATAGTGATTTCAGTTGATGTGTGACGAAAACTTAGCATAGCCGATTTTCGGTTGACTAGTCGATGGTCGTCGTCGGATCGTCACCAAAAACTATGCAGCTAATTCCGGATGTCCAAAGAGTCTACCTACCAAATTTCAAGTGGAATTCACCAAAATTGCGGACTGTAGTGCAGACACACACGCACACACGCTGACAAATACTAGCCGAGTCAAAGTATGTTACAGATACTCATTTCGTTCGTCAATGAGTCAGTCTGGCATCACACTTGCATTATAGGCAGTTTTAGCAAACCAGAAAACCGAATAAGATCGAGCCGAAATAGCATAAGTTCTGCTTTTCGATTCAGGTACGTGTTGACAATTTTTGATATTATTTTCAATAATGAATCTTTCTAATCGACCAAAAAAAACTTTTTTTAACCCCCCCACCTCAAAATTTGTTAGTTTACGTTTCAGATGCATGGAATCCAAAAATCGAATTAAAAATTAAAAAAAAAAACCGTCTTAACTAAAGCGATAGGGATTTTTCATGGTTATTTGATATTTGCTCGATAGAAAGATCTGAGCGACAGCTTTTCAATAAGGTGTTGTAAGGTGGGTATCTGGCAGAAAAACAGCTCTTGAAATTTATTTTACGATGACGTCACGGCCCACGCCCGTCTGGGGGGACCCTGCGCTCCCTTGCCCTACTACGTCACCCGCGATCTTCCAACCCGTTTATCGGCCAAACTTAACGGGCTTTTGTGCTGGAAATTGCTTCTAAGAGGTTTTTATTGTGCTGAATCTGAATCTGAGGCCAAAAATGTGAAATTCCAACAAAAACTCCCCCATTAACAATGAGCTGCCGGGACACGCATTTTGAGTTTGAGATAACGGAGGTATTGCGCCGAAAAAATCAAGTATTCTGAGTTTACTATTTTTAACTCTTTCTTTTAACTTCGATTCTCTTCTTGAGCTCTTGAGACAAAATTTCAGATCGATTGTTAACCCACTTCCCGATATCCAATCGATCTGAAATTTTGCACACGAGTTCATGCTGGCGTACATTATAATTTATCAAATTTTCGCGAAGAAAAAGTTAGTTATACTATAAATTTTCGAAAATTTAAAATTTTATATGGGAAACCTTACAAGTGTTGTGTATTGTAGGGAGAAGGAGTGAGGGAGGAGGAGGTGGAGGAGGAGGAGGGAGGAGGAGGAGGGAGGAGATGGATACTATTGAACGTCTGCATAAAATGACAACGAATCCAGGGTCAATAAAATATTAAATGATTTTCCTTGTCAATTTAATTTAAGTTATTATCAATTTGATTTTGAAACAATGTGATTTTGTTTCAATTTACTGTTGCCAAAAAACTACCAAATATTGAAACAACAATGAAATTAACCGAGAACATGAGAAAAAGAAAGAGTTACATTAAAAACTTGTTTTCATGGGTTCCTTTTTTATATTTTTATGTTTCACGTTCATATTTTTATGTCACACGTAGAACCCCAAAGAAAGAAATTTTTTTGAATATAGGCATACGTATTTTGGAATATACACCAAAAAATTCGAGCAGGAGGCTAGCAATTATTTATACGGTCGAGTACAATTTATTTTTGAAAATAAACTATACGATATAACGAAGTTTGTGTTAACTAGAGGGTTACCATATCTGCCTCAGGTAAATCGGGGCAGTGTAAGCTAGAAATTGACACAGCCTTAAAAAAATCGGGACAAGATGACCTTACCGAACACTTCACCAAAATACAATATTTTTGAATACAAGTAATATAATTACAATATAATATGAACCGTCAAAGGAAATTAAATATAAGACCAAAGCTTTTTCATGCATTTTATACAGAAACCAATATTTTCATGTAAAGAAACTATACTTTTCTGGGATGGCATAAATGTATCCAGCTAATTTTTTTAGCGGAGGAAATTGCCTCACAAATTTGATGATTCGATTTCTAGAAAAATCAGGACACGGGCGGGACACCGGAACACCTCGAAAATCGGGACATGTCCTGATAATTCGGGACGGTTGGCAGCCCTACTAGTGCCAATGGAAAATAGGCTACATCTATAGAGAATTTATTATCGATTTAGTGGAGGTATCATAAGACACGGTGGTCCTCGATCGGATTTGACCTCGAAGTGCTTGCCCTTCAAATTTTCTTTCGAAATATGATTTGAGAATATGTTGGGATTGAGCCGTTTTTTTAAATTCAGTTTTTGAATTTTGAATTGATACTTTAATCATGAAAATACACTACATTCGCCAAAATTCAGAAAAAAATATTATTTTTGTGTCATTATACAATAGAATCTTCATCTAGTTTCATAGTTCTGACCTATTTTGTGATCAAATATAATTAGAAAAACAAAAATAACAATATTTTATTGAACAAAATAGTGATTATATTTGCATGAAGCTCTTAATAAATGCCTGGGAGTATGCGTGTAGTATATGCGTGTGTGTCTATGTGTACGCTTGTGTGTGAGTTTATAATGATTCATTATATACATACATCACATACAACATTCATTACATAAAATATATATCTAAATTGAATAGAAAATAAAAATAATGGAATTTTAACATTTTACATATGCAGAGAATTATATCCGCATACAGCTCTTAATAAACGTTGTCCATATAATTGATTCGCGATACATTATATTTGTCCCACGTCGCATAAAAATCATGATGCACGGCCTCCATAGCCTGTTCACTGTAAAAGCCGAGGCCATTTCCGTGTTTTTTAAATAAAATTCTTCCACATGAAAGAAAACAGTGTGAACTTTGGAGTGACTGGAATATCCAAAGATAAATATGATGCTTTGAATTTATTGATGTATTCAATGAATTTTGGATCCAGCCTGACTGAGAAAGATGGTTTGACAACTTCATTGAACTTCTGGAAAGCATCAACGAATACGTTCAAAGGAAATAGTTGCCGCATTTTGCTACAGAAACTTGAGTTGTTGCGTTCAAACTGTAGCATGGGTTGTTTAAAATACGTTGATGCTTTCCAGAAGTTCAATGAAGTTGTCAAACCATCTTTCTCAGTCAGGCTGGATCCAAAATTCATTGAATACCTACATCAATGAATTCAAAGCATCATATATATATATATTTATCTTTGGATATTTCAGACACTCCAAAGTTCACACGGTTTTCTTTCATGTGGAAGAATTTTATACCAAACACGGAAATGGCCTTGGCTTTTACAGTGAACAGGCTATGGAGTCCGTGCATCATGATTTCTATGCGACGTGGGCCAAATATAAAGTATCGCGAATCAATTTTGAGTATGGACAACGTTTATTAAGAGCTGCATGCGGATATAATTCTCTGCATATGTAAAATGTTAAAATGCCTTTATTTTTATTTTCTATTCAATTTAGATGTATATTTTATGTTAAAATTTATATAATGAATCATTATAAACTCACACACAAGCGTACACATAGACACACACGCATATACTACACGCATACTCCCAGGCATTTATTAAGAGCTTCATGCAAATATAATCACTATTTTGTTCAATAAAATATTGTTATTTTTGTTTTTCTAATTATATTTGATCACAAAATAGGTCAGAACTATGAGAATAGATGAAGATTCTATTGTATAATGACACAAAAATAATATTTTTTTTCTGAATTTTGGCGATTATAGCGTATTTCCATGATTAAAGTATCAATTAAAAATTCAAAAACTGAATTTAAAAAAAAAACGGCTGAATGTTTGATTTCAGTTTTTACTGAATTATAATCCCAACATATTCCCAAATCATATTTCGAAATAAAATTTGAAGGGCAAGCACTTTGATCAAATCCGATCGAGGACCACTGTGAAGGGTGTTGTTCGAGAAATCAAATTGAAATTCGAAATTAAAGCTAATTATTGATGACAATTTGTGATTACCGTACCAATGTCTTTACGTCCTCAAACTTTGGAAACAATAGGATAAAAAATTGCAGTTCAAAATTTGCGCTTAGGGTCCTGGTATTCACCCGGGGCTGTTTCTCCCATTAGTTTGACCAACAACTCCGAAAAACTGGTTTTGAACCCCTCGGTGGTAAATAAGCTGGGGAACTGCGGTTGTCATTGGTTTGGTTACTTTTCACCCCTTCTATGATCCAGTAAAAGGGTTGAAATTCAAACCAGAGCAGAAAGGGAGAGGCCGAGCTATGGAAATCCGATAGCGAGGTGACGCAATAGCCATCCAGCGACCCATCACGCGGCCGTGGGACAGCCGCCCGCTCCCGCCCTCCAGCTCAGACGTTCTCGTTCATTATTTTTGCGGTTCTGTTCCTAAGTCACAGTTACTGCTCCCTTGAGGAACTGGTTCTCATGGAACCGAACTATCACAAACTTAGTTTAATACTGTTTTTTTCTTTTTTACGCATTTATTAAGATAGGTATTGCAATACAAAAAAAGTTACACAAATCAATAAATGCTACTCCCCACTATTATTCAGAACTGACTATTATTCTTCAAAGCAACTAAAAAATTTCAAATCTCTTGAATCCCACAATTACATTACAAGTGGTCATGTGAAAGGAGTCGCAACAAGATCTCAGCCAGATGGGAAGCTTCTCGCCTTCGGAAAGGTGAGTGTGTTCATACCTACTTTCCATTTATTATTAATTATGATGTTCATGTACCTACTGCAGTTTCATTCGTCTGAATAGCAATACATGTATTCTGCAGTTTCATTCGTCTGAATAGCAGAGAACAACCTACCTACTTTGTTTACTTTTGATAAACTAGAGCATCGTAGGTAGGTACGGACGTACCTAAGCAGTTTTGTTTCTTGGTGTATCAACCTGCCTTGTTTACACCAATCAACTGCAAATCTATCCTTTAATTCATCAATAAAACATGTACAAACTACAAAAACCTTCCTCAATAATTGTAACTTGAACTATAAAAGTAGGTAGGTAAGTAGTTGATGAAACTGCCTGAACAGTGTCTAAGATCTACACCGCAGTACAGACATTTGAGGAATCTTCGTTTTATTTGTTCACTGACAATTTTGTATCACTGCAACATTCAACATTAGTTGCGATTGCCACTTTGCACTACTACAACATCGTCAGAAGCGTACACGAATGTGGTTTTACAAAGCAAAACTGTTGAGAAATGACAAGGTTGCTACCATTAATGCGACACTACATGGCGGACACTCAAACCAAATCCATGCAGGCTGAGGCGTGACGTCACGAGAATATGGGCCATAGGTCGTAGACTTGTGCTGTGGGGAGGAGTAATACATAATCAGCACACTCATTCAATAGGTACCTTATTCAATAATCATCTTGTGAGTAAATATAGGTAATTAGAATCAATAGGTACATATACATCGGGTAAATCAGAATACATAGGAATTATTCAGTTACCATCTTAAAGTTTTAATATTATCTAATGGGTCTCAGATTGCCTCATTATTATATGTTTTTTCAGTTCTTTTTTGAACTTTTCAATTTTAGAAATAGAGCGGAGCTCATGGGGTAGGGCATTGAACAGTTTTACTCCCCGGTAATCATACGCCCGTTGGCCATGGTGAGTCCTACGGATAGGCAGTTTCGAAAGAAATTGCCCACAAGTTCTTGTTTTTTCCCTCATCTAAAAATTTCAGGTGGTTGCTATGTAAATCTTTATATATTTTTATTACAGTTATCTTATCAATTAGCTCTCCCAATTTGAGTAGGTACCGCGAACTCTTTAAAGAGAGCTTCTGTCGAATATCTTGTCCTTTTTTTAAGTAAGACTTTGATTAAGAGCTTCTGAGTCAGGAATAACGAATCAAGAAGGGACGCGCTACATCCTCCCCAACCAGATGCACCATAGATCATGAGCGACTGAATGAGCGCATAGTATACCATTCTACGTCTATCAATATCTAAAAAGTTCCTCAGCTCCCTACACACATGGATCATCTTTCTCATCGAGGATGTCACTTTTTTCAGGTGTTTGTCCCATCTTAGGTTCTGATCAACTTCCACGCCTAGGTATCGAACAGAAGCAACTTGTTGTATTACATCACAGCAGCACTGAAGGTTATCTGTACATTCCGGTACATGGCATTTTAGGTTCTTTATCTGCGGGATATCACTTTCTCTAAACGCGAAAGTTAAGAAATTAGTTTTAGAAAAATTTATCTTCATTCCCATACTTTTAAGACAATGAAGGATTTTGGTCAGACATGATTCAGCTTTTATGATGTCTTGTTCCCAGGAGTTACCCGTTATTATAAAAGTCCAGTCATGCAGCATGACCCCATGAGCGAATTTTTGAAGAAATCTTCGACATTTCAGTCGCTATTGATCGTGTAGAGAAATTTTAGTTTATGATTTTTATAGACAAACATGGAGTCGAATTATTAATTCAAGTCCTAAAACAGTTGAGCGTAAAACATTAAAGAGAGCGACTGAGAGAATCGGAGGACGGAATATTTCACCGAGTGAACTCATCAGTTGTGATTACATTTTTGTTTGTTTAACAAGCACCTACTACCTACGTTTTTAAACAGCATGGTTCAAGGATTGGTTATACAGGGATACTTCCATAAGAGTAGTTCAATCTGAATTTGGACAATGTTTCATGCAAATATTACCGATTTTTACAACTAACGAACGGCATTATTTCGATTTTTGACTGATTTTTCAACTTTGAAATTTTTGAAAACTTGATACATATTCTTATAGGAAATTTTACGCTGATTCCGAATATACCACATGTTAGTATGCTGAAAAAATTATTTCGCACAACAAATCGCAAAAAACAGGCTATTTTGAAATTTTTGACTACATTTTTGAAAATTTCAACCCGAAGATGTAATCCGATCATGCTGTGTCACCAGCAAAAGACACTGACTCTCCTTCAGACTATGTTAAGAAGTCTGTTCATGAATACTATAAAGTAAATCGGCCCGAGGACAGTTCCTTGAGGGATTCCACAGTTGCAAAATTCATGGTCACTAATAACATCCGCAACTTTAGTAAAATGTGATCTATCTTCCAGATAACTTGCAGTCCACTTGATAAAACCTCGGTTGACACCAGTTTGTTCTACTGCGGAGATTAGTTAAAATTGTGTTGGAGTTGATTGCGCACGGATGCACAATCGCACGGTGCGCATGTGCGAATATCTTATGGTTAAATTCCTCGCATTACGATTTTATTTTTTTAATACGTAGGTGTATTAACGGAAATAAGCCGCTGGTGCATAACTTGTGAGACACCCTGTAGGCATAAATGAATTTTGAGATCATTTTTCAGCATGAATTTCTGCTTACTTTTTGCTTCCGAGACTGCAAGGCAGCGGAAGCTTTGTTTTCACTTTCGAAATGAAAAAATTTTTTTTTTGCTCCAAAATCAAAATTTCCACTCGCATTTTGCGTTTCAGAGCCTCCTGAACAAATTTGGTTCCGTGTCTGTCTGTCTGTCTGTCTGTCCGTCGACATTTCTTGTAACAGCCATAACTTCCACAATTTTAATCAGATTGTAACCAAATTTTCAGGGATTGTGCGAGTTAAGCTCTAGATGGTCCCCTATCAACTTCATCATGATCGAATCAACGGTAGCTTCTGCGCAGGCGCTAACGTGAATTCCTTGTGACGGTCATAACTCGGTCAATGTTGAACGGATTTCGGTCAGATTTTCAGGGATGATATGGGTAAGGTCCCTTGAGGACCCATAAGACAATCATCATAATTTCATTAGCGGTACGCTCTGCGCATGAGCGAACGAAATATTCTTGTTACGGTCCTTGCAACAGCCATAATTTCCACAATTTTGATGCGATTTTCTTCAAATTTTTAGGGATCGTGCGAGTATAGCTCTACATGGTCCCCTATCAGTTCCGTCATGATCGAATCAACGGTAGCCTCTGCGCAGGCGCAAACAAAATTTTCTTGTTTCGGTCATAACTCGGGCAATTGTGAACGGATTTCGGTCAGATTATCAGGGATGATGCGGGCAAGGTTTCTTGAGGTCCCGTATCACATTCTTCGCGATCATCAGCAGTGGTACGCTAGGCGCATGCGCGAAAGTGATGTTTTTGTTACGGTCACAGCTTAGTTAATTTTATCGGATTTTGTTCAAATTTCAAGTTCAAATCAGGGTGGGCCAGCAACACAGGGTAAGTTTGGAAAATGAACAAATCGGGTGGTCCATCATGCTCAAAGTTGCCAAAAAATATCCCCAAGGATGATTTAATCATGAATTTAGATCAAAATATTAATGAAATCCTGTAAATCAATTAAAAACTCCTTCAGTTTTGATCCGATTTAGAAGAAATTTTCAGGGAACATGCGGACTACATCCTGGATGGTCCCATATTAAAATCAAAATTTTCCTTATTAATTTCATTTATTATATGTACCATTCAGCTTCCAATGTCCCACCTTATTAATTCCCTGATGCCAGAACCGGTCGTTTCTAGTTTTCTGACATTTAATTGTGACGTACTGTGAAGGTCACGAGGAAGCTCATGTGCCATTTCCTTGGCAGTGTATTTTTTCTTTTTTTTGCTAGGTATCACTACCTATTCCTTATTATTTGTTTAATGTTTCCTTCCACGTCTGATTTATTCAAGTTTTATATTCAAGCATTAACTCAAATTGAATTTTATTCAATTTTTAAAAATTAAAAAAAATTGGTTCAGCATAAAACGTTTAAAATGGCATATTATCTTTACCCTAGTTTCCATTTTTCCTCTGAATGAGGAACACCAAAACCAGGTCCTCCATATGTTTTCACCAAAACCCCACAAGTAAGAAAAAATCAATTAACCCCCCCCCCCCCCCCCCCCCCCCACATGTTCAAACTAAAATTAGGATTTTTTCAACTTTAGTGGCAGTATGATTTGAATCGCGTATACTACTTAGTTTCTAAAATCTCCTACAAGACAATGAAGCAAAAAAAGTTCCAGTCATGCAGCATGATCGTATGAGCGAATTTTCATAAATGGTCGTATTACATTTAGGTTAAATTCTGTTGAAATTTGAGCACTTTGGGGTCAAATAAAAATTTTGTTATACATTTTATAGCAAATTAACTTTTTGTCAGTAATATTCCAATGATCAAACGATTTTGTGGATTTTTACAATTTTTTCAAGTGTTCCTGTCGATTTTTAGCTTATTTTAATGAAATTTAAGTACATTTTTCAGTACAATTTTGTGCTTAAATTTTTAAATGTCCTAGTTCATGTTCGATTAATTTTTTTCGAGTAGCATTCTGCTAAAAAATAGAAATTTGTTAATTTTTAGCGGTTTTTTGCCTTTTTTAGTGATTTTTTAAGTACATTTTTTGAAGTTTGACCAATTTAATGTGCTCAAAAAGTGTTGGCCAACGAACTCATCCTTTCTTTTGAAATGCTTAAATTTTTTGGCGAAAGAACGAAGTTTTTATCTCAATTCTATCGAGAGTTATCGTCTGGAATGACATACACACACACATTTATGTATGAAAAATAAATGTTAACTATTAATTTTACTACTCAAATTCGTCATACTGTCCGCAAAAAATTGTTAACTATCAATTTTATTGCTGAAAAATTTGTTGTCAAATAACATTTCATTATTTAAACAAAGATATTAGATTTCTAGAATTTTTTACATTTTTATCGATTTTGAAGCACATTTTAATGAAATTTAATTACTATTTTGAGCATAGGTTTGAGCTTTAATTTTTAAATTACCAGCTTCATAGCTCATAAACTTTATTTGAGTAATATTCTGCTAAAAAAATAAAAAACACCGATGTTTAGCCTTTTTTTGTCATTTTTTTTTAGTAAATTTTTTGAAATTTGACCAATTTAATGTGCTCAAAAAGTGTTGTCCAACGAACTCACCCTTTCTTTCGAAATGCTTGATTTTTTGGCGGAAGAACGAAGTTTTTATCTCAATTCTATCGAGAGTTATGGTCTGGAATGACACACATTCCACATACCTATATACATATACATACATGTGTCTGGAATGACACACACACACACATATATATATATATATATATACCTATATATATATATATATATATATATAAAAAGCGTTAAAATCCAGGAATCATTTCAGAATGCCTCAAAACAGATTTCGATGAAGAAAATTTTTGAAAATTTTTATTTTAAAATTTTTGGAGCTATTGCAATAGCTTTATTTTCTAAGAAAATTCGCTAAAATACGCAAATTTTCATCTGTAGAACAAGATGAAACAGTTTTTCCTTATTTCTGAAAATTTTATTTACGGGACTAGTGGGGTTTTTCTTCCTCAATTAATAGGATGGAGCACCCGTGACTTTTGGTATGGAGCACCCGTGACTTTTAAGTGTTCTGTTACTCTGTGGTGTGGGGGGAATCGATGAACTGCTCCTAAGGAGCAAGCGGAACGTAGAGCGGAACGGGGATAGGTGAGGCTTATAACCCAGTTGTTACCTTCCCTCCTCACTCCTCGATATCATTTAGATTTAGTTTTCATTCCGCGTTGATCGGTGGTTGGTCGTGTTATCGCAATAAACGTTTTTATTAGGTGTGTTCTCAATTATTATTGTTCTGAGAGCTCACTGGATCGGCATTAGGCACTTGCTGTTATTAGGAACTGATCAGTTTGCCTGTTGATCTCGTGGGAGTTGCGGTCGTCTTCCTGCCCTAGTCGATAGATCCCGTCGTCATGGACAAACCGCAGATGTCCGACGATGATGCGGAGGCCTCGCGGAAGCTGGTCGACGGCGACAAGATCGAGATCCGCCCGCAGGTGACGACGCCCCTGAATGGCGTCGACACGAGGATCGACATGGTCGAGGTGCGCCAGGCCTTCGTCGGGATGGGGAAGGAGGAGCTGATGAAGTTCGCCAACGACCCTTTTTGGGTGAAGCTCCGTTGGTTCCTCTTCGGCCTCTTCTGGGTCCTCTGGTTCGGGATGCTGTTCGGGGCGGTGGCCATCATCGCCTACGCCCCCAAGTGCAGCGCCCCGGCGGAGCGCGACTGGTTCGAGAAGAGTCCGCTCTACCGCATCGACGCCGTCCAGCTCAAAGACTCCGAGGGTCAGGAGATTCCCGTCTCAGAAGGTACGTCCCAGTCCAAATTCCTGCCTAGTTAAATATTCCTTTTAGCGAATTTTTTTAGAAAATTAAGCTATCGCAATGGCTACAAAAATTTTCAAAATCTTTCTTCATCAAAATCTGTGTTGAGGCATTCTGAAATGATTCCTGGATTTTAACGCTTTTTTATATGTATATATATATATATATATATGTATGTGTCATTCCAGACGATAACTCTCGATAGAATTGAGATAAAAACTTCGTTCTTTCGCCAAAAAATCAAGCATTTCAAAAGAAAGGACGAGTTCGTTGGACAACAATTTTTGAGCACATTAAATTGGTCAAATTTCGAAAAATGTACCCAAAAAATCACTAAAAATGGCTAAAAACGGCCAAAAATCGTTAAATTTCTATTTTTTGCAGAATTTTAGTCAAAACTAAATTTTCAACGATTAACTAGGACATTAAAAATTTTTGCTCAAAATTATGATGAAAAACGTACTTAAATGTCATTAAAATTTGCTAAAATATCTATAAAAACTGCAAAAAAAAAAAAAAAAAATCAAAAATCCCTTTTGAATCAGTGGAATTTTACTTAGAATAAGTTTTTTGCCATAAAATTGGTTTTTAACCATTTCTGTCAACTAAAATTGCTCCAATTTCAATGCAATTTAACATACTATAGTACGATAGATAGTTTATGAAAATTCGCTCATACGATCATGCTGCATGACTGGAACTTTATTTATTTATTTCAATAATACGGGCAAGCCCAATACATCAGGGGAAAAATATATAACAAATGTATAAATTCAAAATACATAGCGTAAATTATTCCTTAGGTATGCGTAATTCCTTAGGTATGTCCCAGTCCAAATTCCTGCCTAGTTAAATATCCCTTGTGTTCATCCCATAACAAATTCCTGCCTAGTTGAATATTTTTAAGTAATTTATTTTCCAATAAACAAAATTATCACATAAGTATACATTGGTAGGGTTAAATACAACAGAGATCATGTTGCTACTACTAAGTAGTTAGACTTCACCCTTACATAGGTGGAAAATTATTCCCCAATATGGGCTACTGCCCGTGGTAGGGGAAGAGTCGGTCCCGCCTGCAGATGCAGAAATCGATATGACTGATAACAGAATTGAATAAGATTAAGCAATAGGTACATTAGAAAAAAGAAAGAAAGAGAGAACAAAATACAAATATACGACATTAAAATTTAGAATTGTATTCTTTAACGTACGAAATGTATATGTAGGGGTCCCCGCCCCCTCTTCCTCCCAATTTTCAAATTTTGAAGCTATCTAAATAGCTCATTTTTTCTTTAAAAATTCCTAAAAATGATACAAAAAACAGTATTTGATTTTGATATTTTTTGTCAGGGGAATCTGAAGTTCGTGTCAGGGAAATTTCAAATTTCCACTGGGGGCCACCCTGTTAATGAATTTCAAGAGCCGTTTTACTGGTCGGATACCCATCACATAGCACTTTTTTGACAAGCTCTCGCTCAAGATCTTTCTAATGAGCAAATAAAGGATAACCATGCGAATTCCCCATCTAACAAATTTCCTTCCGTGAAAAAATTTAGCATTTATTGGGTTTTATCCTCATCGTTACTTTTTGTGCTTCTTTGGTTTGACACCCCCTCCAAGTACGGCCGTTTTCTGTGAAACGCTGATCAATGTGCTCCCTATTCCCAAAGGTTAGTCTCTCAGTAAGCTCTCTTGGATGAGACAAATTTTAAATTCCAAGTCACAATGAGAACATTCGAGCATTCATCGTCAATTTCAATTCAATTCAAAAAATACTTTATTTACAGTAAGTGACTTGTTTCATACATACAACTAAAGAATACAGGTCTGTAAATCCCACAAGGCAAGGCCTGTGTGTGGGTATTTCCAAGTATAAAGAAATAATTTCTGTGTGTTCACAATTTTGAAAAGAAAACAATTGCGAAATTCTAGTAAAAAATAATTAGGGAAAATAATTTTAATACACTTCTTTTTCATTACTAAATACATTATTAAATAAATCTTAATATTGCGAAAGGAAAAGTAGGTACATATTTGCATACCTATACAGCCATTCCAAGTTCCGTACGGGACATTTTAACCCTGTTATTGATCTATGTATAGCTTTAAAAAATTACTTTTATTTCTCTAAAAAAATGTAAAAATATTCCAAACTATTTATCAGAAGTCATTTTATATTCTCCCAACCTCTGGCATTTTTTTCAGATTTAATTAATCTGAAAATATGCAACTAAAGCCTGGTTCCGTACGGGACACCTTTTGGTCACCTTGAGCTAACATGCCATGTTGTTTTGTTAAACTCTGTGATTCTCTCTGTATTTAAGGGTTAATATTATTACAATGCTATCTGGATAAGATTTACAAGACATTTTCACAAACTATTTTAATTTATTCCACTTAATTTCTGTGTTAAAAATAATTTTTCCTCGTTCCGTACGGGACATACTATAGTTCCGTACGGGACACATGTGAATTGTGGGTTTAAATGAAACCAATATTTGATTTTTAACATTCAGTTTTAATTTCTGAGCATTACAATGCCTTGGCCTTACATACTTAAGAGCATTTTAATTTAAAATAGGCCTAGCATAAATAAATCAACTTTTAAAAAATATCTCACTTAACGTTAAAAAGCCATGTAAAAGTCTCTTTGTGAGTAAAAAAAAATCTATTTTCAGCTTTTACTTCATTCAAAGTTCAAACCAATTTACAAAAACAATTCTTTAGACAAATTTATAGTAGATTCTTTCTCCTTTTGTTACTATATCAGGCTGATCTAGGATTCTTACAATCTGTTTTATACTTATGTTGCTCTTGAACGAAGCCGATTTTTCCTCAAGCGTGAACAGTTTATCCTTCTTTGTATATTGTTACAAGAACTCCACTGTAACAACTAACTCTTCACTTTCAACTTTTTCTTTAAAAATAGCAAAATAGTATGTTTAAGTCCCTTCTCGCTTGTTATTTCAACTTCAATGAATAATCCATTAGTCAAGGCATTTATTGTTTTGTACGAATTAGTCGGGATGCGGCCCAAGGAAAAAAATAAATGAAATTACTTCATTTATTATTTTACTAGATGACGTTTCGTCCTCTAACTGAGGACGAAACGTCATCTAATAAAATAATAAATGAAGTAATTTCATTTATTTTTTTCCTTGGGCCGCATCCCGACTAATTCGTACAAAACAATAAGTACTTACGGCCGACCAAACTACCAATATCAAGGCATTTAGGTAGTCAAAATTTTGAAGCTAGGAAATGTCACTTTCAATATTATCTTGAGACGTACAGCTCGCATCAACTCCATCTTGAGACGTACAGCTCGCATCCACTCCATCTTGAGACGTACAGCTCGCATCAACTCCATCTTGAGACGTACAGCTTGCATCCACTCCATCTTGAGACGTACAGCTCGCATCCACTCCATCTTGAGACGTACAGCTCGCATCCACTCCATCTTGAGACGTACAGCTCGCATCAACTCCATCTTGAGACGTACAGCTTGCATCCACTCCATCTTGAGACGTACAGCTCGCATCCACTCCATCTTGAGACGTACAGCTCGCATCCACTCCATCTTGAGACGTACAGCTCGCATCCACTCCATCTTGAGACGTACAGCTCGCATCCACTCCATCTTGAGACGTACAGCTCGCATCAACTCCATCTTGAGACGTACAGCTTGCATCCACTCCATCTTGAGACGTACAGCTTGCATCCACTCCATCTTGAGACGTACAGCTCGCATCCACTCCATCTTGAGACGTACAGCTCGCATCCACTCCATCTTGAGACGTACAGCTCGCATCAACTCCATCTTGAGACGTACAGCTTGCATCCACTCCATCTTGAGACGTACAGCTCGCATCCACTCCATCTTGAGACGTACAGCTCGCATCAACTCCAACTTGAGACGTACAGCTCGCATCCACTCCATCTTGAGACGTACAGCTCGCATCCACTCCATCTTGAGACGTACAGCTCGCATCCACTCCATCTTGAGACGTACAGCTCGCATCCACTCCATTTTGAGACGTACAGCTCACATCCACTCCGTCTTGAAATGCACAGCTATCATCCACTTCATCTTCTGAACTAGAGTAGACATCATGATAATGGAGACGTTTTGTGGGAGCAGGTTGTTTTATGATGTCATGCCGGGTCATTTCTGAATTGACAGTCCTTGCTACAAATACACTCTGGCTGTCATAATAAGGACGCATGTAGTGGCTTGACCGGATATTGGGAACTTTTAAAACATTTATCCACTCCTCATTCATCTGGTTTTCTTGACGAATAACCTCTTCCTTAGGGATGTAAAAGATCATATTGAGTTCCAACACAGAAATGTCCCGTACGGAACTGTCCCGTACGGAACCTTGCTTTCTTAAAAAATACGCAACATAGAGAATAACTACATAGAGGAGGTTGAAAATATTGATACATATCTAACTCTTGCAGATTTTCACTATTCTGTCTTCTTTGATTAACTGTAAAAAGAAACTTGAGCACTTTTTTGGTTCCGTACAGGACACCAAATATCACTCAACTTCTTAATATTTCATTAGTACAGTTCTCGAACTAAAGTTAAACCACATGGTGCTTCAGTTAATTTGGAGGTTATGTGACCGACTGAAGGTAAGAATATGCCACACGGAGGAAAAACAGCTGTTTACCAGGAGTACCAACATTAGGATTAAAATGTCCCCCCATGTCAAGAATTATGTATGATATTTCAAGGCCTGAAAAAAACATTAAAAGTGAAAAAATGTACTTATTTTTCTTGGATTCTAATAATTTACATATTTTATTAGTACTTTATGTTAAAATGAACTATATTATTTCACTTTTATTTTTCAACACTTAGGCTCATTTTATCTGGAATGGCTGTATAGATATAGGTACTCGTAGTTATGGAAACTTATTAATTTATTAAGAAATACAGTAGACGTACCTACTTGAGATCAAAGATTTTCAAAAACCCATTTTTAAAAAAAGATATTACTTGGTTTTTTCTTGAGGTATCTCGTCAAGATGTGGGCCTCCCCAGGGCGGTCTCTGTTGGAGGGGTGTGTGTCAATCAATGTAGTTTTATCGTCGCTGAATAGGTCCATTTACTTTAAAAGTTCCAGTCATGCAGCATGATCTTATGGGCGAATTTTCGTAAATTGCCGTATTGTATAATGTGTGACAGTTCCCACGAGATCCAAGAAAATGTGATGCGCGTCCGTCGCTTCGGCGCCAGGCATTCATTCTCACGTTCTTGAATTGCTATGATTGGCGATAGATGAGGGTTCAGGAACCGGAAAATTATCTTCTCCGAACATAGCACATATATGCTATTAGTTCGAGTTGTATTTCTTATGGTACTGTCACACCCCCCTCTCTCTATGAGTGCGGATTTAGGCCCCATTGCACCTCTGGTGGCGATCTAAGTTCGTTACATGGCAGCAGAGCGTGGTTAGGATTATGTTTTACGGCTGACGCCTAGTAATTCAATCCACTATTTTTGTGGGCGTTAATGTTTCAGAAGAAACATCGCCCAGGTTTCCAGAAGGAATGCTCATTATACTCCCATGGATACATAAATACTTTCATTGATTCTTGACTATTAATTTTTCAATTTTTCTCCTCATATTATTTATATTTAATATACTTAATTTTTTCCAAGGGCATTGTTCCCAAACCCTGGGCATCGTTCCCTATTTCATAAGTCCCCATAGTGGGCACCTTCCACTGTAAGTCTCCAAAGTTTAGAAAGTTATTTCCCCAGGGCATAGTTCCCATTTTCGTAAATCCCCAAAGTGGGCAGCTCCCTACTGTAAGTCTCCTGGTTGAGCAAGTTATATTATTCCCGATTGTTCCAATCTTTGTTTGCGGTTAATTACCTAATGAAGATTCATTGACAATCCATCCTGTTTTAATTTCTCTTTTTTATCCTCAATCGCCAATGCAGCTATTTATTAGTGAGCATCAGTTCTCAACCAGTAAACTATTCCGCCTAGTTTACATACTTGCTCTTCAATCAAGTATGTTTTTTAAGGAGGAGGGAAGGGGTGTGACAGTTCCCACCAGATCCAAGTGAATGCGCTGCGCCAGGCATTCATTCTCACGTTGTTGAATTGCTGGAGTTGGCGATAGATGAGGATCCGGGAACCGGAAAATTATCTTCTCCGAACATAGCACATATGCTATTAGTACGAGTTGTATCTCTTAACCCCTAAGAACCCAAGCATCGAATTTTCGAGGCTAGAATTTTTCTCTTCATTGTTTATTCTTTCAAATGGTCTAAATGAACAGGAAATGAAAAAACTTTTGGAAAATAGCTATTTCTGGAAAATTTAGCCAATCCGTTGCTCCACAGCAACATTGGGCAGCCTGCGCTCTTCAAGTGTTGCTCGAGGGCAACATGGGGTGAACTCCGCTCATACCTCTACACCCAGTGTAGCTTATAGGCATCATCGGGTGAGATCGGCTCAGGTAAATGCGCCTATGCACACCATGGTTGCCTAGAACTGGCTAGTGATAAATGTAATCACTCAAAAAATCATTTGGAAATGCCTTCTGAAATAGCATTTCGGGCTATTCAACAACGAATGGGAAGTAAAAAATGGAGATAAATTTGTAACAAAGACGTGTAATAATTACTTTTTTCCAAAGGTAATAGGCTATTCAATAAAATGAAAATAGGTCACCTATTAGGACACAATTATAGGAGAGAAAATTTAGTTAGGATTAAAAATATTGTTCATCAACTAAAGCACTTGAGGGATGGATATCAAGAGGCGCAACATCTTCGGTAGTATCGGGAGTTCCATCCTGGGCCCAGAATTTTTGTGATGATCGGTTTTCAAGCCCCTCTTGATCAACGGAGGCATCGTCAGCAAGATTGTGGTTAGCCAGAGGTTCAAAGGTAACACAGGTAGAGGGAATGATGCCTGTGTGACTCCTCCTTGAAGAAAATGGCTCTGCTTGAGGACTCTCGATTCCAGCCATAGTCTCTTCATCTGATGCATCATTATGGATGGGCACCAACACCTCACAGTCCATGTATTCCTCACCCTCTCTGGAAGCATCATTGTTTTGAGGGTGAGGGTGAAGCAGGTCTGAGAAGTAGCGCAAGAATCCAAACCCAAGTTCATCACTTCATGAATCTCTTCCACAAAAAATATCCTCAGACTCGTCTCAACTTTGTCATTGTCTACTTTTTCATCATCTTCACTGCCATGTCTGGCTCTGACATATCAGGGATTTAGGTACCTCCCCCCCCCCCCCCCCCCAGAGGTGCAATGGGGGCCTAAATCCTCGATATAAAAGGTAGAGGAGGTTGACAGTATCCCGTCAGAGAGATACCACTCCTACTAATAGCGTTTAATGAGCCATGTTCGGAGTAGATTGGTTTTCCAGGGATTTGGATCGCCCATCCAACGCCAAACTCAGCTTCTCGAAAACACGGGTATCAACGTGCGACACCTGCTGTTCACCAACGGGGCGATGACAGCGCATTCTTTGAGACCCCGACGGGACCTCTATGACGGGAACTCTGTCACAGACTCCACACCAGGTTTTTTGGCTGTACGTCTTGGGTACAGTCTATAATGGGGATGTCCTCATTCCCTTCATCCTGACTCTCACTATTGCTAATTGAAAGTTGTTGTTGTTCCTGCCGTCGTGAAGCGGGTTGCACCATCAGATGTCCACTGAGAGGATGGGCTGTTGATTCTGTAACATAGGTAATTGTTAGAAATTGGATGAATAAAAGAATAAACTAATGAAATAAGTCAGGGAAAAGAGATCTGAAATTTTAAGTTTACCTAGCGCTAAACTGCTGAACAGAATGGGAGTTCGCTCAGTGTACCTCTCAAACCACTTGGGTATGAGATATTAGGATAGAAGAGTCTACCCAATGTCGATCTAAAACCACATAACGAGGACTTTGGGTGAGCAGAGCCCGCCCTGTGTTGCTACCAAACCACATTTGGGGGCCATGAGTGAGTGAAGCCTGCCCGATGTTGCTTTCAAGCAACATTGAGGGGCCTTGGGTGAGCGAAGCCTGCCCGATGTTGCTTTCAAGCAACATTAAAAAAATTAGCTCTGGTGGTGTAATAAACCATCCGATTTTGACTTCCAAAGCATAAATCACTTCTGTAGAATGTGATTTTTGTGGAAAAAAATTCACAGATGATTTGGGTGAAGAATAAAGTCAGCATAATAAGTAAAACTTACCTTCCTCCCACGCCGATCCACCCTGAACGAGTTAGCAGCATTGATAGCACTTATCACACTTCAAATCCACCAAAACTGATTCAGGATGGCCAACATTCACTCTCAGATTCTTCCAGAAGAGAAAAAATGACTTGTCAATGAGCCTGGACTTCCGGTTTTTTATCTTCTCCGAACATAGTCAAAGTGAGTGCTGCTTGAGTACGACATTGTATTCCTAGGGGTTAAGGCCTTTACAGACCAAATGTTAGCGGAAAACATTGTTATTAACATAACATTGTAGATAACAAAAATGTTGGAAACAAAAAGTGATGATCTGGAAAATTAGTTACCAACATTGTTGGCAACAATGTCGTCAACTTTTTTATTGCCAAAAATTCATCCATCTGCTTTTTTGGGTCTAGTTTTCTAACAATGTTATCCACAATGTTGTTAACATTCAAAGTAATAACATTTGGGTGTGAACAAGTAGGTGTTCTCCAGTACTTGATGGACTATGGCTGACTTAGCAACTGCTGCTTCATCAACTGCTGCTGCATCTTCATCATCAGCCCCTTGGCCCGAATGTCCCTTGCACTTTTTCATTTCACGTTGAAACTGTCCGATTAGGCTTTTCATTTTCTTCTCCACCTCCACCCAAGTACGATTTACGGCAATCCCAAGCACTTTCCAAGCATCACACTTTTTCTGTTTGTCTTTGTACTGAGACAGCTGCACGTCCCATAAGCATCTCTGCTTTCTATATTCCTCAATCAACCTTACTACTTCGTCCTTTTCCCAATTCATTATTCCCACTTCACTACTTCCCTTGTCACTACTGCACATAATTAATCAAAGAAACCAAAATGTCCTCCACAGTTCGTCGTCAGTGCAACAGTGTGAATCACAGTCTACCCTTCTCCCACCAATTCAAAGGCTCAAAATCCTGTGAAACACAATGTTACCAGAAATCCCGGTTTGTTATCGCTCATGGCTCGATAACAAAACTCAGTGTTGACAACAGTGTTACTAACAATGTTGACGGAAAAAATAACTTTGTTACCGAAAATGTTGCCAACAATGTTTTTGGTAACATTTCGAAGGAGGAATTGTTGTCAGCATTTTTCGTGCGCCGTAACAATGTTATTAACAATTCCACTCGCCCGATGTCGATAACATTGTCGTCAACAGTGTTGCCTCCGGTCTGAAAGAAATCTTACTGAAAAATGTTAATAACAGTGTTTTCAACAATGTTATCGTCCGGTCTGTAGGCACCTTTATGGTACTGTCACACCCCCCTCTCTCTATGAGTGTGGACTTAGGCCCGATTGCACCTCTGGTGGCGATCGAAGTCCTTTACAAATGTTGAATTGTTGTGAAATTTTAAATTTTTGGATGCAAAGAAATTGTTAACTATACATTTTATGGCATATAACATATTCGAAATAATAATCTGCTATTTTATGATCGGTGTGTTGCCTTTAATTATCAATGGTAAGGGGGTTTTGAGGGAATGAGTCTTGAGATAGGCGGTAACTCAATGTAGTTTTATTGAAATCCATCACATCCAAGTACTTTCGCCTCAGCTGGCGACTAATCATTAGTTTGTTCCTCACATTAAATACTCTTTTTATAATATAGAATTGATTTCTTTCGCTTCCCAATATATAATAATGTGTTATATAAATTATCTCTCAACACCTCTAACGTGTCATTGACATATGAATGTGATCCTAATTCAGAGAAAGTATTTGGTTCCTGTTTTTATCGAAATAGACATGGAAGTTGATTCCGGAGCTAAATTTTTCGTTATTGCCCGAGGACAAATACACCGCCCTAAAACCTTGATGCCACTTTGCAGCCTTCAAATGTTTATTTTCGGGCTTATTCACATAATATTGTCCCCTGCAAGGGAAAAGTTAAGGTGTCAGTCAAGTATAAAGAGAAGTTCATGTCTGGTGATGTATATATTGTTCCATCTGGATATGCTGCTATTTTGGGACGTGACTGGATTAGAGTTTTGGGCCTAGAACTAAAAGAGATTGATGCCGATATGCAGAATTTCAAACCAGGGGCCTTGATTCTTCAAATGCCACTCAAACGCATGCAAATGTCACTCTGAAGCAGATCATTACGAGCCTACAAACAACGTCTACTGACTCTCCTTTCACTCTCCAGGATGGAATTCAGCTCTTGGAAAAGCTACCAGGCAATAATTGTTCATTGCGCCGGGCCATCCTGCCACAAATGGATTGGCGGAAAATGTTCAAACGTTTAAACACAAGTGAACCCATCTCCACTGGCGTCTGGGAAACCATCAAACAAATTAGTGGGGGAGAGGGTTCAGTCACTGACTCGACCTTACATGGCACAACAATAACTTTAATTCACTGATCAACACAAATCTAAACACCATAACTATCCCTGAAGAGTCCTGCTAAGGCGAAAGTACTGGGATGTGATGGATTTCAATAAAACCTCAATGAGTTCTACCACATCTATCTCAAAGATCCATTCCCTCAAAGCCCCCCTACAATCTGCAATTCAAAAAGTGATCTTGGATTTCTAGCTTTTTTGCAGTTTTTAACGATTTTTTTTTAGCAAATTTTGATGAAATGTATGAACATTCTTGGCATAATTGTGCAAATACATGTTTGAATGTTCTATTTTATAGTCAATAAACTTTATTTGAGTAATATTCTGCTAAAAAAAATACATAAATCAAACGGTTTTTAGCCGTTTCAAGCCATTTTTAGTCATTTGTTCAGAACATTTTATGAAATTTGGCCAATTTAATGTGCTCAAAAAGTGCTGGCCAACGAACTCATCCTTTCGTTTGGAAAGCTTGTTTTTTTGGTGCAAGAATGGCATTTTTATCTCAATCCTAAGGAGAGTTATCGTCTGGAATGACATATACGTATGAAAAAGCGTTAAACTCTAGGATTCGTTTCAGAATATTTCAAAACAGATTTCAATGAAGAAATTTTTCGAAAATTTTAATTTTAAAAGCCATTGCAATAGCTTCATTTTTCTCGAAAATTCTATAAAATAACGGATGATTACCTTAAAGGCCTTGTCAAACAGAACGCGGGCTGCCAAACGCGAAACTGAAGGCGAACCAGGAAAGCTTGTGAATACCCGGACGGTCATCATGTCAAAATCATCCATGTCATGATTTTGCTTCCTCACTACCGAAGGTAGAGAAGCTTTGTGGGTCTGAGCAAAAACTTGCTTGAAACGAACGGAAAGTATTTCAACCCTGAATCGAATGAGGTCTGGGAGACCTGAATCAGAACAATATTGTGGTCACTAGGGGTTTTCGCAGGGCGAAAGTCTTGGCGAGATTAAGAGATTATCTGTTAAAAACGTCTAGACTTTTCCCTGCAAAACCCCTGGCGACCTCAATATTGGTCTGATGATTGTCTGGGCGTGATTTACCACTGGCAGACAGACAGAACACGGAACCAAAATTGACCAGCAAGAAATCAAAGTGGAAATTTTGATTTTGGAGGACGAAAATTTTTCGACTTTCACGAACACTTCTCGTTCAGTAACCAAAATTGACCAGCAAGCTCTGAAAAGCAAAAAATCAAGTGGAAATTTTGATTTTGGAGGACGAAAATTTTTCGACTTTCACGGACACAAAGCTTCTCGTTCAGTATATTTTATTATGCGTAATAAATGTTATGAGAATTATGTCAAGCTGTAATCCGGCAATGACCTGATACTTTGTGAACGTAAGATCAGTTTGTGCGGTTGAGATCCCAATGAAATTTGTGTTGGGAAGTTAACAAACAAGTGTTAGAAGTTCCAGACATCAGTAGGTGCAGTATATCGCCTTTGGGGCTGTAAGTAACCAGAGAGGTAGGTAAACACTACCTACTGTCCGTATATTATTACTTGCTATTCATCATGTACTTCCATAAACAAAAATTGAAGTAGGTACCTACTTAATCAACTTTTTTTGTCCCACAAAGTTCCGTAACTGCAAAACTCAAGTAATAACTGCACTGACAATGCTGTCTCTATGAAGTCTAACCTTCAGAAGAACGAATTTCAAGGTTTTTTCCTTAATTACAGCTGGTTTATAATTTATGTTGCACATTTCCTGATTCGATATTTGACAAACTTGTTGATAAGCAGTTGTATTCGTTGGCAGACCAACAACCTACCTAGTTAGCTACTTAGCTTACTTTTAACCATCAGCGAATTTGGTAGGCTGTACGTACCTACGTAGTTTCGTTTGTTGGTGGAGCACCAACCTGCCTTGTTTATTTCGACAAACTACCAATTCTATCCTTTGATTCTCAGCCTCAGTTATAGTAATAAGAACATGTCTAAAACACTGATGAAACTGCTTGGGCAATGGCAACGTAGGTGCCTACACATCAGTACAGAGATCTAAGGAATTTTCAATTATTTTTTCTCCATTATTTTTCAGGTTATTTATTCTCAGAAGCTTTGTGGGTCTGAGCAAAAACTTGCTCGAAACGAACTTTGGAAAGTATTTTAACCCTGAATCGAATGAGGTCTGGGAGACCTGAATCAGACCAATATTGTGGTCACTAAGGTTTTTTGCAGGGCGAAAGTGTAGGCGAGATTAAGAGATTATCTGTTATAAATGTTGAAGAGAGTTCCTCCAACATGTTATGTGATTTGTTTCTGTAATGTTTCTATAGTTGAATAGTGTTTATGTGCACATGTTTGGTTGTTAATAAATTACCACTTGAGAGAATATATCCAACGGTGTTTACGTGAATAATTTAACAGATTATGAGACTTACAGTTCATAGGAAGTGAAATAATAGAAGAAAAAAAAAAAGACTGAAGTTGGTTGCTGGAAGCGATCTCTCTTTGGAAGGCTATGTGGATGCTGATTGGGGAGGAGATCCAGGTGACCGGAAATCAATCAGCGGGTATATTTTCAAACTTAGTAGTAGCTGCATTTGTTGGGGCTGCAAGAAACAGGGGTCCGTAGCGCTCTCATCAGCTAAAGCGGAATTTTTAGCAGCATCAAACGCAGGTCAAGAAGCTGTTTGGCTTAGGTCCCTACTGAAAGACATGGGTTGTCCACAGAATTCCCCAACGATAATATATGAGGACAACCAGAGCTGTATGAAGTATGTGGAGAATGAAAAATTCAGCAACCGAACCAAACATGTGGACATTCGCCGCAATTATTTGAAGGACCTCATTAAAAGGGGAGATATAATTTTACAGTACTGTCCTTCAGAAGTCAACGAAGCTGATATTCTGACCAAAGCTCTTCCACGAGAGTGTGAAGAAAATCGAACTAATGGCTCCTCAGTGAAAACATGTTGAGTGGGGGTGTTGAAGAGAGTTCCTCCAACATGTTATGTGATTTGTTTCTGTAATGTTTCTATAGTTCAATAGTGTTTATATGCTCATGTTTGGTTGTTAATAAATTACCACTTGAGAGAATATATCCAACGGTGTTTACGTGAATAATTTAGCTTTAACAATAAACGTCTAGACTTTTCCCTGCAAAATCCCTAGCGACCTCAATATTGGTCTGATGATAGTCTGGGCGTGATTTACCACAGCCAGACAGACAAAACACGGAACCGAAATTGACTAGCAACTCCGTTAGTAGATTATTTAGACATATAGCCCATATTCTCGTGACGTCACGTTTGAGTTGGTTTGAGTTTCTTCCAAGGGTCCGCCATGACGTGGTAGATGTTACTAGATCGCAACTCAACCAACCTATTTTCCACTAGAAGTTTGCCGTCGTATGTCAACTTAATACGTCGTTATAATGACATTAACCAGCAGAGTTGTTTTGCGAAAGTAATATTTGTATATAAAGTTTCAATTCCAACTAAATGGTCGCAGTAATCATGCCTGCCAGCGCGATTATTGGTTGTAGACAACGATACCATTCTAGTGGTGAACGAGTTTTTATTTGGACTAGGGACTGACTATTATAGGAGTGTCCGCAAACTCAAGAACTTCATTCGTTTAGACTGAGAATAAATAACCTGAAAAATAATGGAGAAAAAATAATTGAAAATTCCTTAGATCTCTGTATTGCAGTGTAGGTACCTACGTCGCCATTGCCCAAGCAGTTTCATCAGCGTTTTAGTCATGTTCTTATTACTATAACTGAGGCATCTTTACTTGTTTTATTGAATGAATGAAACGATAGATTTGGTAATTTGTCGAAATAAACAAGGCAGGTTGGTGCTCCACCAACAAAAGAAACTACGTAGGTACGTGAAGCCAACCGAATTCGCTGATGGTTAAAAATAAGCTAAGTAGCTAACTAGGTAGGTTGTTGGTCTGCCAACGAATACAACTGCTTATCAACAAGTTTGTCAAATATCGAATCAGGAAATGTGCAACATAAATTATAAACCAGCTGTAATTAAGGAAAAAACCTTGAATTTCGTTCTTCTGAAGGTTAGACTTCATAGAGACATTGTCAGTGCAGTTATTAGGTACGCGAGTTTTGCAGTTACGGAACTTTGTGGGACAAAAAATGTTGATTAAGTAATTGGACTACTTCAATTTTTGTTTATGGAAGTACATGATGAATAGCAAGTAATAATATACGGAAAGTAGGTAGTGCTTACCTTCCTCTCTAGTTACTTACAGCCCCAAAGGCGATATACTGCACCTACTGATGTCTGGAACTTCTAACACTTGTTTGTTAACTTCCCAACACAAATTTCATTGGGATCTCGACCGCACAAACTGATATTATGTTCACAAAGTTTCAGGTCATTGCCGGATTACAGCTTGATATAATTCGCATAAAATTTATTACGCGGCATAATAAACTGAACTAGGTAATACTGAACCGTAAGAAAGTAGGTATGTAGGTGGTGGCTCCTAATGGCGCTTCTTCGTACAGTTTACTCGTAACCATGACAACAAGGTGCAATAACTTCGAAAATTAGGTTTTTGGCCTTGCCTCGATGTAAGGGTGCGCTTGTGTCGAAGTCTCGAGAATATCACCTATAGACTGTGGGAATAGACGTATAGGTCTGGTCAGAGACAGTGGTCTGGTCTATCATGTCCACTTAACCACCACAGGGCGCTCTAAAAATAGTGGCCTCCGTATCCGATGATCTCGGCAGTAATGAAAAATTATCGGACACAAAAGATGGAGGAGAAAGTCAGTTTGAGATACCAGGATTAGAAGATGACTGTGACCCTGAGCCTAATTATCAGCCTGAATTAGACGAATGCTCCAGTAGCGATGAAGGGGAAGGTCTCATTGCTAATTCAGCAACATAACTTTTCTTAACACTCACATGGGATTCCCAGTTTTATTTTGTGATTTAAAATAAAGAATATTATTCCACTCAAGCGTTCAAACATTGTTTCTCCACTTGGGAAAATCGTAAGACGCTTTTCCTTGTGTATGCGTAGAAAAAAAAACAAAAAAAACGCATTGTTGGCAATAACGGGGGTGACAAGCATGTTGGCAATGCAGGGCTAGGCAAAAACATCAGTGAAAATGAAACTATTGGAAAATGAAGCGACTCGGAAAATTTTAAAATCAAAATTTTTGAAAAATTTCTTCGTTGAAATCCGTTTTGAGGCATTCTGAAACGATTTCTGAAGTTTACGAGTTTTCATATGCATATATTTGTGTGTGTCATTCTAGACGATAACTCTCCTTAGGATTGAGATAAAAATCCCGTTCTTGCGCCAAAAAAATCAAGCTTTCCAAACGAAAGAATGAGTTCGTAAGCCATCAATTTTGGACCACATTAAATTGGTCAAATTTCAAAAAAATGGCTAAAAATGGCCACAAATCGTTAAATTTATCATATTTATCATACATTATATGTGTTAAATTTATCATCTGCTACACACACACACACACACACATATATATATATATATATATATATATACATATATATATATATATATATATATATATATATATATATATAGATATATATATATATATACATATATTCATGCTTCTACTCTACTATTTGACAAAGGCAAAAGCCGAAATATCATCTGTGAGTTTTTCCTTGTAATTCATCTTTTTATACGTGCTATTTTTCTCTGCACATCTGCGCCAAAGTATATATATATATATATATATATATATATATATATATATATATATAAACGATTAACTAGAACTACAATGATTTTGCACGAAATTATACTGAAAACGTATTTATTTTAAACCAAAATTAATTAACGTAAATCGGTTTTATGACGTTTCAAATGTCAATGATAACAACTAGGGTAGTCTAACGATTCCAAATCGTGTTTTTAAAATTAGAAAACGATGGTGTTAGGTGGAGAAATCTCGATTTGAAAATAGGGGGCAGGGCCAAAGTACACCAACTCATCTAACTTCCCCTAAACTATTTGCAATCAAGAGAGATACCTACATCATATACTCTACCCATGTCCCCAATTCCGTATGCACCTCAGGTGTAAACTATCGTGTATAGGCTCAAAGCAGGGGTGTAGGAAAATTATGTTGGCTCACCTGTAAAATTCACGAAATGCCACTTACGACAGTTGACTTCTGAGGTACAGAATTATTTGCTAGACTAGCTGGTTAACTTGTGCGTTGCACAGGTTGTCTTGAAGATACGCAAGACACCCCCCCCCCCCCCCCTCACCCATAACATTTTGGGACACCCCTCTCTGTGGATCTGATTTTAAAACTTCTTAGTTAGAAGTACTTACTTATAAATTACCTATTAGGACCTACTGAGATCAACCCCCCAAACGCCCCCCATATTTCAGATTAAAAATATTCTTGATAGGTAACCCAAAAGAACGTTCAGACTAATGCAATTTCATTCTTCCGAACATCAGATCCCCAGTTCGTTCGGTGATGACTAAATTATTCCATTTAACCACCCCCTCCCTTTTTTTCCATACCACAAACACCTCCCTATGGTTGAAGCCAGAAAATTTTTTAATAGCCTGTGATTGAGGTTGACGTAATCTAAACATATTCGTCCAATCAGATCCCTAGTTTGTTCAGTGATGTCAAAGATGCCCCCTTTCCATACCCCCTCCCCCGAAAACACCCCATATGGGTCGGAATTGAAAATTTCTAAGTAGGCTGTGGTTTTTTAGTGTTATCCAAACATATTTATTAATCAGGTCCTCAGTTTATTCAGTGATGTTCAAGATTCCACCCCCACCCCTCACTCAAAATACCCGTTATGGTTCAGATTTGAAAATTTCAAGTAGTTTGTGATTTAAGTTAGAGTATTCCAAACATATTTAATCAATCAGGTCCTCAGTTTATTTAGTGATGTCCAAGATACCCCCCCCCCCCCCACCACCCTCCTCTAAGAAAACACCCCCTTTGGTTCAGATTTGAAAAATTTCAAGTAGCCTGTGATTTGAGTTAGTGTAATTCAGACATATTTTAACAACCAGGTCCCCAGTTTAAACAGTGATGTACTTGATACCCACCTCCCAAAAAACACCCCCTATGGGTTAGATTGGTAAACTTGAAGTAGTCTGCAATTCAAGTAAGAGTGTTTCAAACATTTCTTACCAATCAGCTCCAGTTTATTTAGTGATGTCCAAGAAAACCCCATTTCAACCCCCTCCCCCCAACCCCAATGGCCGGGTTTGAAAATTTCAAGTA
Organism: Adelphocoris suturalis; assembly: GCA_030762985.1. NCBI lineage: Eukaryota > Metazoa > Arthropoda > Insecta > Hemiptera > Miridae > Adelphocoris > Adelphocoris suturalis. Next base: position 32,741,701 of record CM061051.1, read on the forward strand.
CTTAGTCTGCGATTCAAGTTGGAGTTACCCGAACATATTTCAACAATCACGTCTCCAGTTTATTTGCTGATATGCATGATACCACATTTCACCCCCCTCCTCTCCCAAAACACCCCTTATGGGTCAGATTTGGAAAATTTTACGTAGCTTGTGGTTCAAGTTAAAGTAATCCAAACATATTCCGCCACTCAGATAAATTGGACAAAACTTGGTTTTTCGAAGGTCTTAATTAGAGAGAAAACTACATATTTCGACTTGCACACTACTGAAGTATGAATACCCAGAGTTGCTGGTCAATTGAAGCAATCAGACAATTTTTTCCCCAAGAGCAAAAAAAAAAAAAAAAAAAAAAATTAGCTGCTACTATCTGTTACTCCGATTATCCGGGACTTTTTTTGTGTCTAGAATGCCCCTTTTAGCTCAACGAATCGCCTTCCTCTTGAAAATTTCCTTAAATGACTTGATAATAATAATAATAACCTCCTTTCCTTTCTTTTAAAATGTAAGTTACTTAGAAAGACTATTTATTTTGTATAACTCAGTTCCTACGTTTTTAAAAGTAAATTTGAGTCTCGGAAAAATGCGAAATTATTTCCTCAACTCCTTCTTCTGCCAATGTATGGTTACAGTAATTTTATCAATTTTAAATTGAACGTTGCCTTTTCTAGTCGCCTAAAAACTGTTAGCGAATTGCTGTTGCAATGGCCTTAACATTTTTGGAGTCGAAAATTCAGAAAATTTTCTCCATGCCTGTTTTACGGTTGGCCAACTTTTTTCTGAGCGGTCAAAATTTCGAAAAATACAGTTAAAAAACGTATTCTTTGGGGGTTTTAGTGAAAATTGTCATCCTGAACGTATTAATATAAGGTATATTTATGGAATCAGCATAACAATTCCTGTTAGAATAGTCCCTCAGAAGTGAAAAAATTATATATTTCAAAAATGGCTAAGAATCGGTTTAAATATCTCTTAGATATTTCGATTAATCAATGATCCAGTTCAATCGGGGTTACTTGCATTCGATTCTACGGACAAAATGGAAAGGATCGATGGATGGTCGGTTCGATTTCTACGGAGAAAGGTCACGAAGACGACCGTAATGAAGATACGGTGGAAATGCTTGAGTTTTGACTGAAAAATCGAGGTGGAACCACCGTGCGCCACCGAGCTGATATGCAAGCTTTCATTGAAGGGGAAAGACAAGAAATATGAAGATGATGATCGTTATTATTTGTTAAGGGGCCTCATATTTCTATGAATCTTTTATTTGAATATCCTAGTTACACTGATCGGTAATTTGCTCCATAACATTCTGCTTTGGGCTTGTTCAGAACATGGATGCAGGAGGCATGCAAGACAGGGAGGATGCATAGCAATGGCTATCATAATCAAAACTATCATCAGTTTTTGAGTTGGGATATACAGAGCGGAGAGGAAGGTGTAGTGCTGGGAGGGTGCTGAGAGGACAATGGTTTTGTTTTCCAGTGTTCCTAGGACGCTGACATCCATGTAGTTCCACCTCACATCCACGTAGCTTCACCGCTGCTACTAGTTCCTCCTCGACATTTGACCGTTTTTGCCATTTCCTGCTCTAGTTTTGCTTTGCATTTTGCTTACCTGTACGAACTTACCAGATAAGGTCCGAGCATATGTGGAACTACTCAGAAAATGACGGCAAGAACATAGCTAGTATGTACCCAGAAGGTCAAGACACACATGTTTACTACATTTCATAGCGGAAGTTAGTGAAAAACGTTGTCTATTTCCACGAAAAATAAAGAGTTACAATGTTGAATCGATTTCGACGGTTAGGCCATCATCAGTAACAAACAATAACAATTAGTTATTGTTTGTTACTGATGATTGCCTAACCGTCGAAATCGATTTAACATTGTAACTCTTTATTTTTCGTGGAAATAGACAACGTTTTTCACTAACTTACGTTTTGAAATGGGTTTCCACAACTTCGTCGCGAGTGATTTAGTTACGTTTCATAGTATTGGAGAGGGGGGAACTAGTTCAACCAGAGGGATAAACCAACCAAACCAACGCTTGGAGGGTGTAGCCTTATTTAAATGTAGTATACTGTTAATTTATTCTGAGTTTATCAAAAGTGAATTAAATTCCTTATAAATTTCCCTACTGACGGGATGATAAAACATTCCCTCTTGCACCCTGACTTAATGAGCAAATTTTCTTCAGTTTAATTTATTAGTTTTTTATTATTGCTTTTCTTAATTACAAGTCATTCTTAAATTTCAACTCTATTGTACACAAATCTGTAACGTTCAAATTTATGGGAAACTACCTTTCCAAATTAAAATATACTGTAATGAAAATAATTATATTTGGAATTTTATCACATTTCTTCTGTGAATTTTAAGCTCATTTTATCGACATTTGAGCACATTTTTATGTATATACAACCATTGTTTGTCAGAATTTAAGCCAGTTTTGCCTTTTTTTCGCTGTTTTTTTCTTACAATTTTGTACATGTTTGTGCACAAAACTGCTGCCTTCTGAACACATCCTTTCTTGTAGGATACTTGATTTTCGACAAAAGAACAGATTTTTAAAATTTTGCATCTAGAGAAAGGTCATGAACAAAAGAATGTGAAAACTAGAAGTGAGTCATTCCGGATCAGATTCCAGAGTAAGAGGACACAGCCATTGGTGCTTAGGTCAGCAGTCCGCTCACAAACACGAGGGACTGTGGCCCAGCGTTCATTTATGCTTTTCGTGGTGAGGACCTCACCCCTGGGCCCTGTGTGCAAACGAAGGCTGCCTGTCTCCTGTCAAACCTCTGACTGTCACCAAAATCCCTTTTCATAAATCTCTCGCTTTAATTTCTTTCCAAGGTTTTACATATTTTAATGTTGATTATGAAGTTGGAAACTAATCAAGAGTTTCTTGTTGGTAACCAATCATTTGCTTAATCAAAGTTGAGATCGTGGTGAAGCACTGAACTCGTCGTTGGTTTTGGTTCGACAAGCTTCGGAACGTTTGTACACTGTAAAATCGATGTGAAACTCCAACCGCATTGTGTGGACACACCTCAACATTAATCATTTGTCAAATTTCTTCTTTTGAATAGGTTTCCACGTGCCTGAGTGAGAGACAAACTTGATGGATGACATGCGATCTTTTCTTCTCCATTTCCGTTCATTTTCTTTCCTTCATGTTGCACCTCCCCGAAATCTTCTATATAGTCCTGTCATTAGTTCTTTTACAAGGAAAAATGTTTGTAGACATAAGGATAGTCATGGATTTTAGAAAGAGTGATTTTATTTTGATATTTTGAACTCTTATAAGTTGATAAATTATAGAATAATTCGAAATTACCGCCTTTAGCCTACTAGTCCAGTAAGGAAAGGGGTTTCCCGAGGACAAAATCCCAGAAGCTTTTTGTTCAACCTTTCCTTATTTTGTTCGGGGTGCTGAATCCGAATTTGAGATTTGTCCCCTGATCCGAGTATGGAGTATGTTCGAAAGTTGCAAAAAAATTCCAACTTTTTTCAGTTTTTTGCTTTTATTTTGAAAACTGTAATTTTCAAAAATTGCCATTATTACAAGATTAAAAGTAGACATAACTCTCTACGAAATGCAACTGGTTAACTTTGAAATTTGCACGACCAGAATTGGCGCTACAGCTTGTTAAAAAATGTCATTTTTCGCTGTTTGGAGAAAAAGTTGAAAATTAACAAATAGAAGTTCGGTAGCGCTCACAAATAATTTTTGAGCCTAAAACTCAGTATTCCTCTGGTTTCTTCCACAAATAGCCAATTGTAATGTACTACCGAACGTCATTGAGGGACCTTTACACAGTGTAAAGGCAAACACACAGGCACGGGCACACAGTGTATATGTTACCGACAAAGTATGAAATCCAGGCATTGTATACAATAACTAGTCATTCTATACAATGCCTGCACTTTTTAGGCAAAAGTATGAAATTCCTCCATTTTTAAGTCTCTTTAGACACAATTGCTAGGCAATGTACACAATGCCTAGGCAGTCTATAAATGCCTACCATTGATTTAGGCAAAGTATAAATACTCATCATTCTGACCTATATGTCCAACAAATCTGAATTTTTACTAAGGGATTGACTACTTGATGTTATGTATTTTTGAGATGCGAGCTTGCGAGCATCCAGACCACCAAACTATACCCATCATTCTGACCTATATCCACAACAAAGGTGCCCAGACCAGGTAAGGATTGATCAGAAGGACACTTTGCCGAGTGCAGGATCAGGCATTCTATACAATGTCTAGGTGAAGTATAAAATTAGATTCATTTTACACATTGCCTGCTCCATTCAGATATTGTATACAACGACTAGGCATTGTACACATATACATTATGTAACCAACTATTCTAGCCGTGTAAGCGCTACAGGGGAAGAATGGCTGAAGAAGTAAAATTTGATGTGAACAAACTTTATCGGTTCTCTTTTGCATAACATGAACAGCCGGTCAGCACAGTCGGTCAAAGTTTTCGGAAGAGTGTCATCTGTGAAATAAAGAGAGGGAAATGTTGCAGATACAGTACGAAACAACCACGTAGAATATAAGTCAAACAAAAACCTAATCCTGAAAGCCACAGTTGTTTTGCGATTCACATGCGTGTTCACAATTTTTTCCCTTCCAGCATTTACAACAATTATGCCGCGTCCACACCATGGAGAGGAAACACGATTGTGTGGGGCTGGCCACAATCCGAAAGTGGACGTGAACTTGAGAGGCTTTCCTCCCTACATTAATCTGAAGAGAAACCGAAGTGCTCTGATTAAATTGTTGAAAAAATATGTTTTCTTGTCCTCTGGCACCTATTTTGTGGTAGGTTTCAGGGTGGGACTCATCCTCTATAATTTTCTCATAACTTGAAATTTTCTGGCCAAACGGTTGGCTTTAGGAGGGAAACTATTATAATCAAAGTTTTAGGGGGATAAAATACAATCAATTCAACATCAAAACCAATTAGCAACGCCAGATGCGGAACTCCCACGCTCTTCCTGCCGTCAAGCACTACTTTTTTGGGTATTATTAAACACTTGCTAATGTAACCCCCCCCCCAATAATCCGAAGAGAAACTGAGGTGCCCTAATTAAATCGTTAACAAAAAATGTTCTTGACCTCACGCTTCATGTTAGGATTCATGATAGGACCCCCCCCCCCCCCCCCACAATGAAATCGAGGTGCCTTGATTGGATTGTTAATAAAATATGTTTTCTTGACTTCTTTCCTGCTTGGTTTCACGGTAACCCTTTCCCTTTATAATTTTCTCACAACTTCACAATCTGGCCCAACGGTTGGTTTCAGGAGGGAAACAATGATAATCAAAGTTGTTGGGGTCTAAAATACAAACAATTTAAGATCAAAACCAATGTTGTTCGATAAGTAGTTCTAAAATTTGCAACAGTCAAAGATAAGGCACCAGATGCTGAACTCCCTCACCCTTCCTACCGTTAAGCACCACTTTTTTGGGTGGTACAGTGGAATCTGATTCTTTAATTCGAAATCTTCTTTAATTCGAATATTTCTCTTGGTCCCTAGCCTTTTGTATTTAAACAATGCTAAAAAATCGTGGATAATTCGAATTTTCGGCGTGCTAATTAAGGTATAAATTCAAAATAATTGTAAATTTATCGGGAAATACGTTTAAGTAACGATATTCGGCAAAAGGTTTGCGTTAGACTAAATGCATGCAAGTCAGTGCCATCGTACAGTCTGATAACTACCCTTCCCCTCCCGCCCGCCGACCTTCCCAAAACTACAAAACAAAGCCACGTTACAGGTCCAAGCTCCAAGGTCATCGTACTCACCCCCTCCCTCTCCCCCTCCCCTACCTGCCAAACTATAATGGCCAAGAGACTTAATCCAAGGAAACAGGCGAAAATATCATCCTTTTTGGAAAAACATTAGATTGGTTTTTATGGTTGCAGTTAAATACAGTACCATTCCAGGTGTCTTTGTATTTATTGTTCAATATTCTGTTGGTCAATACAGGATTCAATGTTACTGTATGTACTTTACTTCGTACTGTAGTTTGTTAAAATATAATTTATTAAAAACTTCTTTAATTCGAATTTTTGGTAAATTCGAAGTTTTTGTCCCTTGAGGTTCGAATTATCCAAGTTTCACTTAAACACTTCCTACTGTACCCCCCCCCCCCCCCCCCCCCTACAATAATCCGAAGAGTAACTGAGTTGAACATATATTTTGCACACTCAAACCCCCTTCAGCTTCTGCACTGTAAGGATTACAGCTTCAGTTCGACACGTTCTTGAAGTTTTTCTGTTGAACAGAAGTATTGTAAAATTCCCGAGAAAATGTCATGTGTTTGTTAGTGATGAACATTCTATCACTTTAGGTTTATTTAATATAGAGATTATTATATGGTCCACAATATACGGAGCGAGGGTGGGCACACCGTAGGATCCGCACTGCAAGGAAGCGATCGCTAACCGACTCTGGTCGGTCCAGATCAAAGAAAGCGGATCATACTGGTTCGGTCGGCGGCCAGTCGGCTCGCAGCTGTCAACTATACAAGTTTATCTTTATTTGAAGTAACTTTTGGCGTATTTGATTTAGTGTTTGTGTGCAATCCTTCGTTGATGACGATATTATTTTGAAACTCAAACAACTATATCATGATCCCACCGCTTTTTGAATCGAAGAATATTATTTGGTTGTACCATAATATAATACGATATTAATAAAATTTGGGTCTTTTCTGTTATATCCCCGCATTCACAAACTATTTTCTATAGAATGTTGATAAACGTTTGATAAATGTTCTATTGTTCTAAAAACTGTTCCCCAATCATTTTTACGTCCACTGTGGTAAAATAGATCAGAATGCTGTGTATATTTTGGTGGTCTGGATGCTCACAAGCTCGCGTCTCAAAAATACATAACATCAAGTAGTCAATCCCTTAGTAAAAATACAGATTGACCTGATTGATAGGTCAGTTGACCCAAATGACGCGAGTGGCGCATGCATAGGCTTGTTTGCGATACACCTTATCTAATCTCAAGAATCGGGCTTAATTATGAAGATTTAGATTAGTGTTGTTTAGTGTGACTATTGAATCGTTTCATTCAATCATACAACGATTCCCTAATCGTATAGTACGACTCAGTGGTTAGCTTCTAGTTTGCTTGCGCTAGAAAACCCCCTTTTTGTACTACGACTCAGATGGAAAACTGCATAAACTCCCTATTGGTTGGCCTCACAACCGGTTTCGCACCCCGAAGCCATAACCATCAACACCGCATATAATACGGGCCACACAAAGTTCAGACCTGTCCAGGCTATGTGAGGAGACAGACGAAACAGCATCCCACATAATAGTCAAGTGCGCACTCACCTGTTGTAGATTTGACCTTTTTTTCAATTTTATTTATTTGACTTCAGCAGAACTATTCAACCGTTACCATAATGGTCATAATCTATTTCATTAGTTGTCAAATAAATGAATGAAAATTGAAAATAATAACTGAATTGCATTCTTCTAGGATATTGAGTCAAAGTTTGCAAGGCACTAATATTAATAATTGATGTCACAGCTCTTTGTTGGAGTCTGAGAAATTGAGTGATGGCATCTTAAGTTGTGATGTTATTGGATAAGAGGAGCGTTTCCAGGTTGAACGGTTGCATGAAGTCTAGGTGGAGGGAAAAGCCTCATGTATCAGTGCCCAGCGTGTTACCTGCTGCCATTCGTCATATCCTTAGTTACAACCCTCTTGAGGTCTGTTGGTGGGGCACAAACCCCAATCAGGTCTATTCGAAGCGAGCAGTTAATCAAGGGCCCTATCCCTCACTAGAGGGCTGAACGTGAAACTCTTAAGGTGGAATTTCCCTGACGCGGCTGCGGCCGGCGGCTGCGGCGGGCGACCAGCCGCTCTCCACTCCTTCAGTGTATTTAGATGAAACCGATTTCCCTGACGCGGCGGCGGCCGGCGGCTGGCCTCCGCGGCTACATGGTCTTGAAAACCGCTACATGACAGCCGCCGCGGCTGCGGCCGGACTGGTCGAGTGAGCAGTCCAGCCGCGCGCCTACGCGGCTATGGTATGCAGACCCGCAATGTTCTCTCCCCTCATAACTATACGTCCCTCTGAAAAGAGCGACTTGTTTGTGCATTCAGAAATGTATGTACCAACCAATCGTTACTCATAATAAAAAATACTCTGCCAAACTAGCACATAGCTTCCTCATCCCTGACGTTCGCGCATATCACATGGGCTTTAAATACCTACATTGTATGACACCATCTAGGGTTTACCCCGCATCCCCGAAAACCGATCGAATATCGGAATCCGACCAAAACTTTAGAATTTGAGGCTGTTATGACAATTATTACCTCAAAGTTAGGGCGACTTTTTCTTCAGCAGAAATAGGTACTGGAACTTGTGCTGTACCATATTTCGTGAGGTCTTCTCAAACGATGTGGTGAAATTTTTTTTTAATACCCTATAAGAAAAGTTGTGCTGGGGGTCGGAGTGCTGACTCATCCTAATTATAATTAAATTTATCATATCAACATACGTAATGTTAATGTATCTTAAAAAAAAGAAAAAATATATATATATATATATATATATATATATTCAAAAAATATAAAATAAAATAACCATCAAAATTTACCGGGATATCGACGAAAAACAGAAATACATTGAAAATCTACCACGGAAACGAAATTATACTTCAATGAAAGCGGTCGAATACATGATTGAAAAGTCCAAAAGGCATACTTAAAGGGTTGAAATGAAGTACTTTGTCAATTTATTTTTAAAAATAAGTAGCGAAACCTGTTTCCCCTTGCAAGGAGGATGGGAGAGAATTAAAACGAGAGACCCCCCAAAATGAATACAACTTCTGTTCCATAGCAGTGTTCATTCTCGGAGTAAGCAGGGTTATCTCATCAGCAGCCCTCGTAATACTGAGGTTCCTTTTGAGCTTACCACTACAGAACTCCGTATAAATAAATATCAAAGTAGTTTTTTCTGCAATTTTTCTTAAATCTAGCACTGCGAACTCCTTGAAAATTGACGAAGTCGGGAATCTGATCGGTTTTTTAAGCAAAATTTTAATTAGGCTTTTCTGAGTGATTTCTAGGGGATTTAATTTTGATTCAAATGTTGAACCCCATGCCACTACACCGTAAACCAACAAGGAATGAACCACTGCATTGTAAAATAATTTTTTTAGCTTCATGATCGAAATCAAAACTGTAGCCTAGGTATGCGGCCGCTGGCCGCCGCCGCGGCCGCGCCTCTCTGAGAAAACTCTCTTGCACAGCGCGGCGCGCGGCCGGCGGCTGAGTATCTACATGACAAAATCGCGCGCCGCAGCCGCCGGCCGCAGCCGCGTCAGGGAAATTCCACCTTTAAGGTGGAATTTCCCTGACGCAGCTGCGGCCGGCGGCTGCGGCCGGCGACCAGACGCTCTCCACTCCTTCAGTGTATTTAGATGAAACCGATTTCCCTGACGCGGCCGGCGGCTGGCCTCCGCGGCTACATGGTCTTGAAAACCGCTACATGACAGCCGCCGCGGCTGCAGCCGGACTGGTCGAGGGAGCAGTCTAGCCGCGCGCCTACGCGGCTAGGGTATGCAGACCCGCAATGTTCTCTCCCCTCATAATTATACATCCCTCTGAAAAGAGCGAGTTGTTTGTGCATTCAGAAATGTATGTACCAAAAAATTGTTACTCATTATAAAAAATACTCTGCCAAACTAGCACATAGCTTCCTCATCCCTGACGTTCGTGCATGCGCATGGGCTTCAAATACCTACATTATATGGCACCATCTAGGATTTACCCCGCATCCCTGAAAACCGATCGAATATCGAAATCCGACCAAAACTTTAGAATTTTAGGCTGTTATGACAATATTATTACCTCAATGTTAGGGCGACTTTTTCTTCAGCAGAAATAGGTACTAGAACTTGTGCTGTACCATATTTCGTGAGGTCTTCTCTCACCAACGAAACGATGTGGTGAAATTTTTTTTTTTTTAATACATTTTTATTGGTTATAAAGGTGATAAGTACATATGGTGAAATGTGGTGAAAAAAAAATTTTTTTACTACATTTTTGTGTGTGCTAAATGTGATATATATATTACTTAAAAAATGACAATGTTACGACCCCCTATAAGAAAGCTTGTGCTGGGGGTCGGAGTGCTGACTCATCCTAATTATAATTAAATTTATCATATCAACATACGTAATGTATCTTACAAAAAAAAAAAAATATATATATATATATATATATTCAAAAAATATAAAATAAAATAACCATCAAAATTTACCATGATATAGACGAAAAACAGAAATACATTGAAAATCTGCCACTGAAACGAAATTGTACTTCAATGAAATCGGTCGAATACATAGATTCGAAATTCCAAAAAGCATACTTGAAGGGTTGAAATGAAATACTTTGTCAATTTATTTTTAAAAACAACTAGCGAAACCTGTTTCCCCTTCAAGGAGGATGGGAGAGAATTAAAACGAGAGACCCCCCCAAAATGAATACAACCTCTGTCCCATAGCAGTGTTCATTCTCAGCGTAAGCAGGGTGATCTCATCAGCTTCCCTCGTAATACTGAATAATACGGAGTTTTTTCTGCAATTTTTCTTGAATCTAGCACTGCGATCTCCTTGAAAATTGACGAAGTCGGGAATCTGATCGGTTTTTTAAGCAAAATTTTAATTAGGCTTTTCTGAGTGATTGCTAGGGAATTTAATTTTGATTCAAATGTTGAATCCCATGCCACAACACCTTAAACCAACAAGGAATGTACCATTGCTTTGTAAAATAATTTTTTTAGCTTCATGCTCATCAAATGTTTGAAGTTCAGCAGAAAGAAAGATTTGAAACGTTGTTCATCATTTATCAGGTGGCAGTCGACGAGAATGTTGAAAAAGCCCTCTTCTGTTCGGGTTGAAAACATGGGTGAGTGAGGCTCCTTGCTCATCAACAATGATTCCTCCTCTTCGTCCTCCTCTGCCAATAAAAGGGCCTCAACCATATTCTCGCTCGACATGATCGAAATCGAAACTGGAGCCTAGGTATGCGGCCGCTGGCCGCCGCCGCGGCCGCGCCTCTCTGAGAAAACTCTCTTTCACAGCGCGGCGCGGCCGGCGGCTGAGTATCTACATGACAAAATCGCGCGCCGCAGCCGCCGGCCGCAGCCGCGTCAGGGAAATTCCACCTTTAGCCCCGGTGCACACGAGCGTCAAAATGACGCTTGACGCCGCGTCATTTTCAATCGGATAACTAGAGATACACAGCGGAGCATGGTGCGGTGCACACGGGACGCCGATACCTATCTGCAGCTGGCGTTGACGCGGATAGGTATCAAAGTTGACGCAGGTTTCTGTGGGACGCGCGTTGCGGGCGATAGGTATCTTGCCGCCCGATACCCCTAGCAGTACTCAGCAGTCAATCGTCCGGTGCACACGTGCAGCTGCGTCACTTCGCGTCAACCATCATTTCAAAGATTTCGGCCCACGATTTTTTGAAAAACTTCAATTTTCTGCACATTGATTCATTGTCAAAGAAATTGTCCCTGCAGGGGCGAGGGGAGGGAAGATGAAAAAAAAAACTCCAGTCCTTTCTTCCCCTGTGAGGGATCGTCAATTTAATCAATGGTACCGGTTTCGGTCAGTGGTCACAGACCTTCCTCAGCCACAAACCCAGAAAGCTCTGAGCACCCTTGTACATGATGAGAATTCATAGAAACTAAAAAAAAATCCTCCGTCAAAACTATAGTGAGGAGAGAGGCAACAGTGTTGCAACCTCACAGCGTCAAAATATCAGTATGAAACTGAAAAGAAAAACAACGTTCCTTGGGTAACAATAACTTAAAAACAATATCCTTTAACAAAAGCTTCAGTCTAAGTAATTTAGAAGGGGGGAAAGCAAAAGGTGAAGCAAATTGCAATTTTAAAAAAATGAGCTCTCAAAAGAACAACAAACAACAATATTATTGTTTGTTGTTCTTTTGAGAGCTCATTTTTTTAAAATTGCAATTTGCTTCACCTTTTGCTTTCCCCCCCTTCTAAATTACTTAGACTGAAGCTTTTGTTAAAGGATATTGTTTTTAAGTTATTGTTACCCAAGGAACGTTGTTTTTCTTTTCAGTTTCATACTGATATTTTGACGCTGTGAGGTTGCAACACTGTTGCCTCTCTCCTCACTATAGTTTTGACGGAGGATTTTTTTTTAGTTTCTATGAATTCTCATCATGTACAAGGGTGCTCAGAGCTTTCTGGGTTTGTGGCTGAGGAAGGTCTGTGACCACTGACCGAAACCGGTACCATTGATTAAATTGACGATCCCTCACAGGGGAAGAAAGGACTGGAGTTTTTTTTTTCATCTTCCCTCCCCTCGCCCCTGCAGGGACAATTTCGCAGGATTTGCCACCTAATTTAGGATAAATCATCTCTTGACCTGCGTTGTTAGGTATATATTAAGTATTATTGTCAAAGGATACGAGAAAGCTACGTGCTATGCCCAACATGCCGTTTTTAGCGAATCTTCGCAGAAAATTGCTACTGCAATTATAAAATAACAATTTTCGAAAACATTCTTCATTGAAATCCGAGTCCTAGCTCCGAGGTCCTTCCAACTTTTCGTCCAACCCCGACCAAAATCCATATTCATATCAATTTCATATACGTATACATATGGGCATGTATGTGGGAGTATGGGGATGTTATTTAGAAAAAGTTCCAGTCATGCAGTATGATCGAATGAGCGAATTTTCTTAAATTTTATGTCTTATTATATTATGCTAAATTGTATCGAAATTTCAGCAATTGATTATATATATATATATATATATATATATATATATACATACATCATTCCAGACGATAACTCTCCTTAGGATTGAGATAAAAATACCGTTCTTGGGCCAACAAATCAAACATTCCAAACGAAAGGATGAGTTTGTTGGTCAACTACGTATTTTTTAGCCCATTAAATTGGCAAATTTCGAAAAATGTACTAAAAAAATCACTAAAAATGGCTAAAAACAGCCAAAAAGCGTTACATTTATAAGTTTTAGCACAATTTTAGTCAAAACTAAACTATAAACGATTAACTAGGACATTTAATAAGTTTTGCTCAAAATTATGCTGAAAAACGTAGGTACTTTAATTTCAATAATATTCGCTTCTTCAGTACTTCCGATTTCTGCCCTCTTCTTTGCGAAATACGTACCTACTTGTGCACCAAATACGAAAAAACCACTTTCTTCTTCAATATCTGGGTACAGATCCATCCTCGTAGTTGGCGAGCGAGTGACTGACACGTCATGACGCGGCGTCCTGCGTCCTTTTGCCGCTCGTGTGCATTGAAACTCAGATAGGACGCAGATAGCAATTCCAAGAAATGACGCGGCGTCAAGCGTCATTTTGACGCTCGTGTGCACCGGGCCTTAGGAAAGTAAAACGGGTCCCTACAAACACATCAAACGGAAACTCATCAAAAACGTGAGGTCGAGGCTTTTTGAGGAGTTTCCCCTTTGGGTGGGACACTGGTCAAAACTGAATGAAAGGGAAAGTCGTCAAAAATAATTTCAAATAGTAATCGGATATAAATTTGGAAGATAAAAAGTAGTTGACAATTATTTTTAATGACTTTCCTGTCCCCTGTGGAAATTGGTCAAACGCTCCTAAGGGGAAACTCATCGAAAGGAATGTCATCAAACCAAACTTCGGAAGGCTTCACCGTGTGCCAGACCCAACCGTTATAAGGTTTTTGGGCAGGTAGTTATTAATGGTGGCGATGAGCTGTAACAATGGCAGATAGTTGACCCAAAGTAGACCAATATCCGTCTACTACTACCACCATTTTTGACGAGTTTCCCGTCAGCTCCTTTTCGATGAGTTTCCTTCAAGGTAGTTTTTGAGGAGTGCTCTCGACAGTGCTGTATTCTAGTCGAAAAAAAAATTTATACCGATTTATAACTGAATTAAAAGGATAAATTTATTGGATTCCATTTTTTGATGAGTCGCTTATTCATGAAGATTTGACGAGTCTCCTCCCCACGTGGAAAACTGATCAAAAATGGGGTTCTACAATTTTTTGATGAGTTTCATGTTGATAAGTTTCCTAGTTCCCAGTAAAACAAGCCGACAGGCTATCTTGTTTGGGGGCCCAAAAGCCTCCTCCCTTTTGAGTACATCTACTTCTACAATTTCCGTAATCGAACGGGTATGCTCACTTTTTGTGACGTTCTGATGGATGGGGACTATCATGAATCATCCATTTCACATCTAAAGTTGTATTTCCTCTAGGAATTTCGTATTGCTTCAGAGTGTACGCATACGTTGCAGAAGCGTGGTTTTACTTTCCGTGGATGACAAATTTTTTGTCTCCAAAAATCTAAATTTCCACTCGCATTTTACGTTTTAGACCATTCTGAACAACTTTCGTTCAGCGTCTGTCTACGTGTGTGCGTGTATGTGCCGTGTATCCACATATCAATGTAGGTAACTACAGGGTGCGGCAGTGAGGACGGATGGTTTTAAAAAAATCATAAAACAGTTAATTTTTACTCAAAAACAAATTTATTGATGCAATCAGGTTCGCAAGGAAATAGCATTTGAGAAAGTCAAGTGTGAAAAATCACATCAGGCATGTGGTGGCCGAAATTGTTGATGCAGTGCTGGAGGCGTTCTTGGAAGTTCGTGTAGACTCTCTCCAACATAACCCTACGTCGTAATGATCACCAACTTCTTTTTCCCTGAATTATGACGGCGACGTGTTCCAACCCGACGTGTGAGGTTCCAGCAGGATGGGGCGACCGCCCACACAGCCAGAGCATCAATGGACGATATTCGCCCTCTCTTCCCTGGTCGCCTTATTTCCAGGTTTAGCGATGTTCATTGGCCTCCTCGGTCCCCAGATTTATCCATATGCGATTTTTTCTTATGGGGACACCTCAAGGCTTAGAGTATACGAGAACAAGCCCCGAACTCTGGACGAATTGAAGGACGCAATTCGCGTGGAAGTCGCCCAAGTTGAGAGAGTATGTTGGAGATAACGCCCAAGAACACCTCCAGCACTGCATAAACAATTTCGGCCACCACATGCCTGATGTGATTTTTCACACTTGACTGTCTCAAATGCTATTTCCTTGCGAACCTGATTGCATCAATAAATTTGTTTTTGTGTGAAAATGAACTATTTTATGATTTTTTTAAAACCGTCCGTCCTCACTGCCGCACCCTGTAGTTTAATTCCCACAGTTTTTATCCGATTTTGATGAAATTTTCATGGAACGTGCGGATTAGGCTGTAGATGGCCCCCTTTTCAGTTTCATTGTTCCCAAATCAATACTTCACCCTTCTCATACGCAAACCTAAATTCCATCAAGCAATATTTTTGGACGCCCTAGTCGTCTGATCTCGCTCAAATTTGGAATCTGTTCGGGAGAATACAATTTGATTATTCTATATCTATTTCAACATGATCCTATCCTCAGTAGGTCCTGCGAATGTAAAATCGTCGTGACAACCTTAGTTACCACAGTTTTCTTCCGATCTTGATGGCATTTTCAGAGAATGAGCGACTGGGCTGTCAACGGTGCCTTACCAGTTTTATTGTTTTCAAACTAATACTTTACATGCGCAAAGTAAATTTCGTCAGTTCGATATTGAAAATGATAATCCAAAAATGAGACTTACAAAATTGCTTTAGAAGAGTTCCAGTCATGAAGCATGATCTTATGAGTGAATTTTCGTAAATTATCGTATTATATTATGTAACATTGTTTTTGGTATTTGGAGAACCTTAAGTGCAAAGATATTGTAAATTCCTAACTTTATTGCAAATAACTCGTTCTAAATAATATTTTGGATTTTTTACCCTTTTTAGCAATTTATTAATGAAATTGTTTTCTGCATAAGTTTGTGCATAATTTTTTAAATGTTCTAGTTCATCGTTAATCAACTTCTCTAAAATGCTGCTATATATTTATGAATTTAACGATTTTTAGCCGTTTTTAGGATTTTTTTCACATTTTTTGGAATATGGACAATTTATTGTAGGTACTAAAGAACTGGTGGCCAACGAACTCATCCTTTCACATGGAAAGCTTAATATTTTGGAAAAAGAACCGAATTTTTATCTCGATCCTGAGGAGAGTTACCGTCCTGAACGGCACGCACGTACGCGCGCGCGTGCATGTGTGCATGTTTGAAAAAGTGCAAAGTTCAGGAATCCATTCAAAATGCCTCAAACCGCATTTAAGTTATCACAACTTTCGAAAGTTATGATTTTAAAAGTTTTGAAGCCACAGCCATTACATAATTTTTTAAGAAAATTCGCTAAATGTAGGTCCCATCTAGGTCATGCCCGGACAATGCTCGATAATTTCGTTTGGCCAGTTACAATAGTTTGTAGATAGACAAATAAAGAAATAGCACACGTAATAAAATACTCAAATTATTGTTTGTCACAAATGATGATCGAAGTAGGGAAAGCGATCTAAGATTGTCAACATATTAATTAGTGGAAATAGCCAGCTTTTTTAATGGCATCCTCTATGACGTTGGTTTATCGAATTCTAGTTTTAAGAACCTTGAAGCTGTAATGCCTGGTACGAATATCTGTATATCCGCGCGTCAACAAAGAAATGCTGATGATGGTTGTTATTGTTTGGAATGCGTTACGATTGTCAACTTTACTATCTACGATTCTTCGACTCTTTGCATTTCTCTTGAGATCTGCAGACCTTGCCTCGCGTTTATGAACAATATTCTCTCAACTTCTCTAACCTCCTCGGAAAACTACCTGGTGCGATAATGTTGTCGACTAAGGATAGGTCTGTTAATGATATTTTTCCAACTGATAAGACAAATTTATTTGTGGAATAGTAATCCCCCAGATTAAATGATACTATGTGTTTAACACCGCCAGTTTAGCCTAATCTGACATCTGTCAGAGCACCACACAAAACTTCTGCTTCTCGTTGGTTGGCCATTATAGTTTCCTCACTGATTGTAACATGGATATAGAATTAGTCGAAGAACAAAATACGAATAAAAATTATTTAATGCGAAAATAGAACAGTTTAATATACCTGTTGATATGCGAAATAGTGCTTAATCATGAGTGCGCATGCGCACAGACTACTATTGATCTGACGACGATGCAATTTATAGGGGGTCATCTAAAAGCTAACCCGCGCGATCCCTAAAATTTTCATCAAAATCAGTTTTTAGTCTCGGAGTTTTATGGATGCGCAAAAGTGTTGTTTCTCAACCAATGGAAATGAAATTCACAGAGCACCATCCTATGCAATAGCTTATTCCCAACTAATCACCATATTTGAACGAAATTGGACACTAGATCATAAGAAGTGTTGACGTTACAGAAAATTCTCGTTGGCGCATGCGCACAGGCTAATATTGATTGAAGGCAATGAAATGTATAGGAGTATTTTATGTTATATCCCCGCATTTACAAACTATTTTCTATAGAATGTTGATAAACGTTTGATAAATGTTCTATTGTTCTAAAAACTGTTCCCCAATCATTTTTACGTCCACTGTGGTAAAATAGATCAGAATGCGGTGTATATTCTGGTGGTCTGGATGCTCGCAAGTTCGCATCTCAAAAATACGTAACATGAAGTAGTCAAATATCCCTTAGTAAAAATAGAGATTAGTTGTATATACCTGTCAGATGACCCAAATGACGCGAGTGACGCATGCATAGGCTTGTTTGCGATAAACCTTATCTAATCTCAACAAATACTGGAAACGTCCTTTCCTACGTATTAAGCGGTAGTTTTAAATAGTTATTTGGACATTCCCGATCAATCCCCATTCTATAGAAAATAGTTTGTAAATGCCGGGATATAAAAGAAAAGACCCATTTATAGGGGATCATCTAGAGGCTAACCCGCACAATCCCAAAAATTGTCATCAACATAGGTCCACTAGTCTCAGAGTTTGGCGCGTCAACTAATTTTAGCTATAGTTGAATCTCAACCAATCGCATCACAGAGCACCATCCTGTGATGAAAAATATTCCCTACTATTCAAATTTGAGCGAAATCGGACAATAAATCATGGGGTCGCGTGCGCACAGGTTACATAGTATTGATCTGACGGCAATGAAATCTCTATAATATTGTACCATCATTGAGCTAATCTGTGCAATCTCTGAAAATTTCATCATAATCGGACCAAAACTTGGTAGGTACTTACAGTTTCAGGCGTGACAGGGAATTAGCACAGACAGAGACACGGTACCAAAAACGTTTAGCAAGCTCTGAAACGGAAAAGACAAAAAAGCATGTAAAAATTTCAATTTTAGGGGCAACATTTTTTTGTTAATTAATAAAAGCTTTCCTGTGGGAGCCCGATCTAGTCGGGAGGACCATCGACTTACGTCTTTGCCTGAAGAGACCAATGGCCTGTAAAAAAAAGCATCCCTATCGTCGTTAGTGAGAAAGCAAAGTGTCCTACTACAATTTTCGTCTTTCGCTTTGACTATATCCATCTGTTTCCTTCCCACTTTATATTCCTATAAAGCACCCACTTTCATGCATTCCATATCATTGGATTCTTTGGAGAGTCACGACAAAAGTTCAGGTGTGGGGAAAAAATGTATGCAGTTTGGAGCAGCGTCAGTAATTTTGAGAACCGGACTAAGACAAAATTTGTTATGATGTTTTGGCTCGACCAAGTTCTTTTTGTTCTGGAGTTCATTGGAGACCATTTATACAGTGTGTACTCCAAGGATGGACGAGAATCTAGGGATCGACTTTAGAGCTAATTTCTGATCGAAAGTTCCTTTTGATGGTTTTTTTAACGCTTTGTTTTTGAGCTATTCAATTTTTATGATTTTTTGTGTTTTGTACCTTATGACATCAAAACGACCACAACTCTCCTTAGAATCACTGTTAATTCAAAAATAAGCACATCGTCGGAATGAGCGCTAGAGTTCCTATCTACCTGATGCAAAACCAATGTTTTTTTTTTAGCCGACTTAATACGTAAAAAAGAGGCGAAAGCAAATTTTGAAAATTTCTCATAATTTGACTTTTTCCGTTTGTCTTTCTGCTCTTCATACACGCTATTTTGGAAGGGCACTCCACGGGGAAAACTTCCTCAAAATCTCACCTTTTCAACGGTGTAGTCAATTTTACTTTTACTTTGCTAATTAGGGGATACAAGTAGGTATGCTTCAATTCTGAAAAACGTGGTTTTTCAGTAAAATCGAAGGTTTTCGTCAAAAATGTTCTTCTATGAAAAGACAAGTTTAGGGCCGGTTTCTACGTATTTTGTCTCGCTGAATCGAATGGTAACTCATGCAGATCTCATTTTACTCCGTTATAACCGAGTTTTACCTTTAACTCACGAATTTTTAGTTTATATGTTATGCTCAATTTTATGTATATTTAAGGGTAAAGGCTAGTTAGTTTTCAAAGGTTAAGGCTAGTTAGTTTTCAAGCTCCAATCGAAAAATCGTTTAGGAAAGGGAAAAAATTGATATCTCCTTCCTCGATACTTTCAGCCCAATAATTTATTTTCCTCTTGAAAGCTCGAACTTCATGATAGGCAGTGCCCGTCGTTATACTTTTCCTCTGCAGTGAAATACTCATTTCGTTCATTTTGGAGAAAATGTTTACCAAGTAGCAAGTATATACAGCAAATTTGGATCATTAATAATGTCTGCTAATTTGATATTGTGATCCAAATGTCGAAGTGCAACTTCTAAACGTAATTTATATATATATATATATATATATATATATATTTATATAATCGAAAAGATGTATTCCCTCGCGAGGACCACCTCTGCTGTATGGAGAAATTTCGGCCCAAGGTGGTCCACTGACCTCCTAGAAACGAACCACTAAAGGGTCTGTGGACCACACTTTGGGATGCCCTGAGATAATTAATTCTGCTTGAATGAGGGGTGCAAAATAATTTTTTGTGCAGCAATTATGAAATCTCTTTGATATGCTTTCGCACAGATATAATTTAATTTTCATATAATTTAATTTTTTTTTTAAGTTGATATGGGGTGGTCAGATCTTCAGGAGTCGATTCTAGAGCTAACTTCTGATCGAAAGTTCCTTGTAGAGATTTTTTTAAACACTTAGTTTTTGAGTAATTAATTTAATAAAGATTTTTTTCGTGTTTCCGACCTTTTGCCAATAAAACGATCATAACTTTCTGTGTAAATTCAAATCTGAGGATACCGTTGAAAAGAGTATTAAATTTCCTATCGGATAGATGCCTGAGCTTTCTTAAGAATTAGGGTTTGAGACATGAAAAAGCCCTATGAAAAGCAAATTTTACCTAATTTGGGAAACCTTGAGTTTTTCAATCGGGAATTGAACTATGAGAACCAAAACTTTTTCAAGACACAGGAACGGTAAAAACTGCGCCAAAATCTCATCTTTTCGACTGTGTAGTCAATTTTACTTTTACTTTGCAAAAACTTTGCAAATTAGAGGAGGAAATTATATTTTAGTGTTCAAAAACATCGTTTTTTTACTGAAATTGTGGGTTTTCTTGAAAAATTACCTACTATGAAAATACGAATTTGGGGTCGGTTTTTACATATTTTTCTTTACGCTGAATCGAATGGTCAATTTGGTTCTCGGTAGCTTGATCTGGAGATACCCATGAGACCTTGTGGCACGTTTTGTGTGGGAATATCGTGCCACCAATTACAAGGTCATGTTCAGCACAGAAGCTTTTGAACATCTCTCCATTATCATTTGCTTGCCCGATACCAAATTGACCACTTTGCCATCAGCAGGAAGTTCCGCCGATCACTGCTGGACGTAAGGAACAAGAGGGGAGCAGATGTTGGAAGTGACCACCATCTCATGCTGACAACCCTTCGACTGAAAATCACCTCAGCTGCAAAGAAGTTTGAATCAAAGAAGAAGCGGTTCAATGTGAAGAAGCTCAGGATGCCTGGAGTAAGAGAAAACCTAAAAACAGAACTGCTAAATAATCTCCAACCCATACCTACAGCAGATATCTCGATAGATGAGCACTGGGAAACTGTAAAGACAAAAATACTGGAGGTAGGGGAAACTTGTCTTGGCTATGTGAACTGCCAGACGAAAGAATGGATGACAGATGATACATGGCAAGAAATAGAGCGCAGGAGACAGTGTAAGCAAATCATTAACCAGAGTAGAACCCGCCAACAGAAAACTCAAGCCCAGAGAGAGTACAGCAGATCCGACCGCTTGGTCAAGAGAAAAACAAGGAACGACCAGAGGCAGTGGGTCAATGACCTTGCCCAGAAGGCTGAAGAAGCAGCTCGCATAGGGGACGCAAAAGAGCTCTACAGCATTACAAGAACCCTGTCAAGAAAAGGCTTCCGTAAGACCCGCCCAATAAAGAGCAAGAAAGGCACTCCTCTGACCACCCAAGCTGAACAGCTGAAGCGATGGGAAGAGCATTTCTCGGAAATACTGAATCAAGAGCACATAGATGCCGAGGAACCACATTTCCGGATGCCAGATCATGAAACAGTTGTGATAAATGAAGCCTCTCCAACTGTCGCAGAAATTACTGAAGCACTGTCTGAAATTAAGAACGGCAAATCCCCTGGAATTGATGGCATTCCTGCGGAAATCTTAAAAGTTGATGCCCTAGCTCTAGCGAATATCTTCGAACCTCTCTTCAGGAAAATTTGGGAAGAGGAAAAAGTCCCCACAGAGTGGCAAAAAGGACTCATTATAAAAATACCCAAGAAAGGCGACATATCAGAATGTACCAACTGGCGGGGGATTACACTGCTTCCTGTATTAAGCAAGGTGCTGAATCGGATAATCCTGAAGAGAATTAAGCAATCCATTGAACAACGCCTGAGAAAGGAGCAAGCAGGTTTCAGGGAGCACCGCAGCTGCACCGATCTCATCAACTCCTTGCGAATAATCCTGGAACAAAGCATTGAATGGCAGAGCCCCCTGTACCTGGCATTTATTGACTTCGAGAAGGCATTCGACTCTATAAATCAGGAAATTATGTGGAAAATCTTATACAAATATGGACTCCCCAGCAAGATAATCAATCTTATAAGGAGCCAGTATAATGGATACGAGTGCCAAATTGTCCATGAGGGAGCGCTCTCAAATCCAATCAGGATTATGGCTGGTGTAAAGCAGGGTTGTGTGCTATCGCCAACTCTGTTCATCATTGTTCTCGATAGTATCATGAGGGCGTCCCTGGGAGGAAGAAAACGCGGAATCCAGTGGGGATTAAGAGAGAGGCTAGAAGACCTCGATTTTGCGGACGATCTCTGTCTACTAGCGCAGAGGTTCAGTGACCTACAAGACAAGCTGGATGCTCTGAGCCGAATCGCTAGCCAAGTTGGTCTGCGAATCAACGTCGGCAAAACAAAAGAAATGAGAACGAATGAGCGATGCCAAAAACCACTTGTCTTACTGAGCGATACTGTCGAACAGGTTGAGTCATTTGTATACCTTGGAAGTGTGGTCACAAAGGAGGGTGGTTCTGCGGAGGATGTGAAAAGCCGTATAAAGAAAGCCAATGGGGTTTTTGTGCAACTTTATCCAGTTTGGAAAAACAGAAACCTGTCCAGAAACACAAAGATACGGCTTTTCAATTCAAATGTAAAATCCGTTTTGCTCTATGGAAGCGAAACGTGGAAGGTCACAGAGAACATCACGCGCCCGTTACAGACCTTTGTGAACCGATGCCTACGTCGAATATTGGGAATCTGGTGGCCAGAACGCATATCGAATGAAGATTTATGGAGAACCACCAACCAGCTTCAGATCCACTTGGAAATCAGGAAGCGAAAATGGAAATGGATAGGGCATACTCTCAGAAAACCAGACGGTGCCATAGAGAAGACTGCCCTACAATGGAATCCCCAAGGACAGCGAAGAAGAGGGAGACCAAAGGAGACGTGGCGCAGGTCTGTGGAAAAAGAAATAGGCCAGGCAGGCAAATCATGGCAGGAAGCAGGAAGAATTGCTGCAGTACGGAATGACTGGAACTCACTCGTGGAAGCCCTATGCTCCAATAGGAGTCAACGGAATTAAGTCAAGTCAAGAATCGAATGGTGACACTTGAATGTCTCCTCGATCCCATTATAACCAAGTTTTACAGTTTAACAAACAAATTTTAGTTCATTTGGTGTGATAAATTTCATGTATTTTTAGAGGTGAAACTAGTAAGCTAAAGTGTAAAACTCGGGTATTACGGGGTCGGGGAAGAATACAAGTGTTACCATTTGCTTCAGCGTCAAAAAATACGTATAAACCGACCTCAAACTCGTATTTTCATTGAAGGTAATTTTTCAAGAAAACGACTTCAGTGAGAAAACGATGTTGTTCAACATTAAAACATAGTTTCCTCCCCTAATTAATAAAGTAGGTAAACATAAAATTGACTACACCGTTGAAAAGGTGAGATTTTGGTTTTTTACCGTTCTGGTATCTTGAAAAAATGTTGGTTCTCATACAATCCCGATTGAAAAAACTCAAGGTTTCCCAAATTAGATAAAATTTGGTTTTCAGAGGGCTTTTTCCTGTCTCAAACCCCAATTCTTTTAAGAAAGCTCAGGCCAAATTTCCGATAGGAAATTTAATGCTTTTTTCAACGATATCCTCAGATTTGAATCTAAATCGCACATTAAGAGAGTTATGATCGTTTAGGTGATAAAAAGTCAAAAACAGGGGGGGAAAACCTTCAAAATTAAGTTAATCGAAAACTAAGCCTTAAATAAAAAATCTTTACGAGGAACTTTCGATCAGAAATAAGCTCTAGAAACGACCTCTGAAGTACTGACGACCTTACACGGGACACCCTGTAGACAGACGCTATTTATTCAAAGTATGTATTTCGAGATCGCATGTTTGTTTTTCAATACCCCGCACAGATGATTGGTCAAGTAGCAAGATAAGCTGTGGCGATCCTTCAAGATCCAGTGTCCCCGGCATTCAAACAGGTTATTCAAGTTGCGGTCAAGGTGACTTATTTTTTCTTCGAGTAGTATGTTTGTATGAAGTGATTTCAATTTCTGAATGTTGATGAGGGAACTGGACTCAACGTTTCAAGGGTGTAAAATCGAAAACAAGACAAAATCGCAAAGTTGAAAACAGTCGCAAAGGTTATGGGTTTTCCGAACTTGTACACACATTTCACTCAGTTAAATTCACTGCCTCATATGCCATTGCCCTTTTAGGACGTCCCTCAGAAACTAGGTCATACAGGCAAGGCTTCTTATTTAAGAGGGACGACCTAGTGGAATTGATCCAGGGGAGTGGGGGACAACCTAAGCATGAGAAAAAAAATAACCAGATACAAATCCGTTTCAGACCATTCTAAGAACGAACCCGTGAAAAAAAAAAAAAAAAAAAAAAAAAAAGATTGGTGTATGTATGTCTGTGTATGTGTGTGCGCGCGCGTGACAAATTTTGTCGACGGTGCCCAGGCCACAATTCTCAACCGATTTTCTAGATTCTTTCTTTGTTCGATCCCAATTTAACTCTAGTTGTGCTACAAACCTTGGGGATTTCGGATTTCATTATGGAAGAGGACGAATGGACGGGGTAAAGAAAAAAAGAACTTTTTTTCCCCGACAAATTTTGTCGACGCCACCCAAGCCGACAAACCGACCGACCGATTCTCGACCGATTTTCGTGATTCTTGTCTATTTTGTTCGATTTCAATTTTAGTCTAGTTGTGCAAAAAGAAATTGGAAATTTCGGATTTGCTGTCGTGGTGGCTGGTGGAAGGGGTAATTAATTACCGATTCTTTCAAGCTCTGCCATTTACGAATCTTGACCGATTTGCGTGATTCTTATTTACTTTCATCAAGAATTTGATCTATTTTTGTAACATATGTCAGGAGTTTCAAATTTCCATGGGAGGGGGTGAATGGAGGGGGTAATACTGATAAATCATGATGTTATAACTATTTTCGTCTTTTTTCCAATAATGAATTAGATTTAGTTTCGGAAAATATGTCAAGAGTTCTGAATTTCATGATGGAAGGGTGTGAATGGAGGGGGTAATATCGATAAATCTTGATGTTTTAGCTATTCCCGTCACTTTTTTTTTTTTTGTTCATTTATTAAGTTGTTCTAGTTTTGGAAAATATATTAGGAGCTTCGAAGTTCATGATGGAAGGGGGTGATGGAGGGGATAATAGTGATAAATCGTGATATTTTTACTATATTCTTCTGATTTCCGTGACAGTTTTTATTATTTTTTCGATCCTTGGAAGTTTCAAATTCACTGGCAATGAAGAGGGTTAATGGGTGGTGGGGGGCTAGGGACGTCTCTGTAATGAATGCATTTCTTACCAATATTTTTCTCATTTTGGTTTATTATTTCCAATAATAAGCGTATGTGATCGTGTAGCAAAAAATTTTTATAACCCCCCCTCAAACTTTGTCACTTTACGTTTCAAGTTGCGTAGAATCCAAATTTGAAATGTCCGTCCGCCGTTCGCCGTCCGGGCCATAAAAGGCCTAAGAATTGACTTGAAGAACCCGTTCTTTCGCACATAGACTCCATTTGGGGTCTAGTTGGTTCTAACGTTTAACCATCCCGATCGCTTTACTCGCATAGATGCTATGGGCCAAAAACGGGCGAAAAAGTGTCTTTTTCAAGGCTTTCAGTGTTAGACTTACGCACGCTTGGCAGGGGATCACGGTGGGCGGTGAGGGGGATGAGCGGGGTGTGGAGTGAGAGGAGGCGCCGCGGCACCTTGTGGTGTCTGGGGTGACCACTGGCGTAGCAGAGGGGTGTAGGAGAATGGATATTTATTACTTTTACGTGTTATACCCATATAATACACCGCGGCACCATGAGGTGGGTACGGCGTTCCTTCGAGGCATGAATATATGTTTTTTTCTAGGTCATATTTGTGTGTTAATACCAATCCTTTTCCTACGCATATATAATAACATATCCTCTCGACTTTTCGTACGTACTTAGATAATGATATTATTAAAGCAATAACTATTTGAATAGATAGGAGCTCAAATCGAGAAATATAAACATGCGTATATAATTATAGAAGTATAGTTGTGGCAACTCGAAATAGGACACGCCGAGGAGTCTGGACGGGCCTTATGACGTAGTACGCAAGCCAACTAAAACTACGATCATACTCAATTGAAAAAATAATAAACCTTTGTGAAATAATTTGCAGCGTTTTTCTCTCTTTTACCATCTCATTTTTAGGACGTCCTTCTGAAGCTAGGTCAAATAGCCTAGGCTTATTGCCAATTCAATTGCCATTATTGCCAAACAAAAAATGTATGTAGGTCCTGCAGAAGTCAAGGCTGTTTTCATAGGATAGCCACCTTCGATAGGACCTTTGAAAGCAGGACATTCTTTCTGAGAAAACCAGACGTTTGGCGTTCGAAGCAAGCAAAACCGGACACCTGGTAACCCTGATAGGCGGTCATAAGATTTACAATATGAGGTTAAGTGTATTTACACTGAGATTTTGGTGTTTCCTCGTCCTATAACTCGATTTAATTGATTGATTTATATTTTTTATCATTCGAGTATTGAATGTAAATTTAATCAATGAGTTTAGTGTTCCTTAATGTTGAAATGCAAAATAAAAGAAAAAATTTATCTTCATATTGCGGCTATAAGTGTTGAACTTGAAGAGTTGACAATCTATTTTTTCGTTTTACAATGTGTATTGTTTATAACACTGCCCTCCCAACTTGGCAGACGTTTTCACAACATACAAAACAATCCTTCGCAGGAAAAAGATTTCGAAATCAAACATTTCAGCGTATTCTCACTTCGCTTTCCTACGTAATTTTTGAATCGTTGGAATGTTCAAACAGGTACCTCGCGATTTTATGTGTCGTAATTGGTAATTATCCATTGTTTATCTTGGTCATAAAATAGGTATGCGGTTGATGGGCACAACTCTTCCTGGCATCCTTGAACAATTTGTTCAGAGGAGAAGACGATTCTTTCTATTACTAGTTGACCTTCCGTGAACTCTTTCTCCCGGCTCTGGCCTATCATCCAGCCGTTTGGACAGTTCGCCGTTCTATAATGGCATCTGTTCCACAACTCCAGTTCGCGATTTTTTCTAGTAAAAAATGAAGCTATAGGCCTCGTGCACATCGATCGCAGTGCTCATGGTGCCTGCTGGTGAAAAAACTGGTACCTAGCAACTATGTTTTAAACTTCATGTGCCGTTAATTACAAATATCAAACAAATTAAACAAATCACAATTAAACAACAATTGAACAAACATTTACACATTTTTACGCCTATAAATGTGCAAAAATTCTGTATAAAAGAAGGTCAAAATCGTTCAAAATACGTGATTCCAACTCCTTATAGAAGAGGAAAAAATGGATCCATCTTCGCATGAAAATATTCTGTTGGTTTTTTCCTGAAAATTATTGTTTAATTTCATTGATCAATTTTATGTTTTTAGTAAGTCAATATAAATTGCACTTGGAGCTCTGATCCGTGGGAATGATTCTAAACTGACAGCACATTAACTCTGATAAAATGTCCTTCAGCTTCTCGCAGAGCTTTCATTGTGGCTTCTAAGATCAACTCTTTTGTAGTCAGCCCTTTGTAGATAGTCTTCGCTCCTTCATAATAAGACAGATAACTTCCGGCTTTCTTGTGGACGTCGAGTTTGCAGTACATTCTATTATGTATGGCAACCAGTTACTGAGCAACTCTACTAGTACTGCTTACTGTAACTAGATACGTATACCGCTGAGAGGTACCAACTGTTACCCATAACGTTTTGACCTTCTCTTGCTAACATGATAGCTGAATCGAGCCTTAAACTGTTAACAATATTGTCTTCATCCATTTTTTAGCTAATTTTCCTAGGAAATTAATGTATTGCAAGGCTCCAAATTTTTCGAAACAAATATTTTCTTCATAGACTTTCGTTTTGAAGTAGTGTTATACGATTCCTAGAATTTAGCGCTTTTTCACATATGTACCTGTATATAGCCGTGAATATAAATTTCAGTGAATCTTTCTTTACTGTTTTACAAGGTAAAATTAAATTGTGGTGGTGGGGTAGGGGGAGGGGGTCGTAGCACATCCATGTTAGGTTATAATGGTTCAACCAGTAAAACCACGATCTATTCGCTATTCCCACCAAAATCAAAGGAATACAAACCAGAGATAGCTGTAATGTATGACATTACTTACCAATGTTTTTTGCATAGTTCCACTTCTATTTTATTCAGTTTCTCGAAACAGTACCAATTTCTCATGCTGTTCAATCTTGTCATCTTCTTCGGTTATTTACCGCTACTTAGTAATTTCCTGGCGATATATGTCTGCAATTTTGAGTGAGCTTCACACTATTCAATGAAATCGGTGGTACCTTCTTTAGCAAAAACAGCTTGCATTCGTCCTTTAGCTAAAGATGCACACAACGTGTCCTATTTGTCTTTTGCAGGCGTCGGTATGTGTGAGGTAATTTTAATCACAATCTACTTACTACCTATTTATTTTGTACTGTTCGTACCAATTTCTATACTAAATATTAGAATGAAGATGATTTTTCACTTGAATACTGTTGAATGTCTTTTCATTCAGTTCAGACTTGAGCTTTTATTTATAAACAGAGTTTTCTGTTGCTACGCAAATTAATGTGATTAATAATTTGTGTTCACCATTGTTGTAAATTGTAAATTAACTTGAGTTTAATTACATGATTACCTAATATAATATATATAATATATTAGGTAATCGTGTAATTAAAATCAAGTTAATTACATACAATACAATCAAACTGAAGTTTATTTACAAGTTAAATAATGTTCGCAACTGTGACACAGCATGAAATAGGAAATATGTGAGCTGTTCATACGCCTACCATATTTGCTCATCACACCACTTCATTGAAGCTCGTTTGCATCTCTACTTAAAATGCCTCTGCCGATTATTGTAGCTTTGATAATAGTAGTTTGGTAATAGTAGGTACAGATCAGCAGATCTGATAAACGGTTCGTCACAATAATTAAGAGCAGCATCATTTTAATAAAACAGAAAGAGAAAATGTTGGAGTATGCACATACATAGTTGAGCATTGTAGATTGGTGTTTTGCATTTAGTTGTCACACCACATACATTCTCATTTTGAGTAGGTACTCTCTAGCTGTGTTCATGGATACTAAATCCTATGAACATAACCCACCCAAACCTCCTTAGATTATTCCAAAACACTATGGAAAATCTCTTTTGGTATCTGAAAACACACACACATGAAATTCGGTGTAAGGCTCTTGAGAGTCGATCTTGGGAAGAAAAATATTCAGAATTTCATGACAACGTTTCGTTCTATTTGTAGAACCTCTTCAGGGCTGAAAAAGGGGATTATTTGCAAATATTGCACCCCATGAATTTGAATTTACCCCCAATTATTTTATTGTGAATTATTTTTATTTAATTGTTGAATTACCCCAATCCTTATTACAGGATCATTTGCCCTCACATGCCACGTGAGGGTGTGTGTGCGTTCGTGGGTGTGTGCGCACGTGTCTGGGTCTCATTCAGCGTTATCATTCTCTCGACCATTTAAAAAAATTTAGCCATATTGTCTGTTCTGGTATGAACGGAAGATCACATAGTAGGTTTGTGAATATAATATGTGACATTATAACAGTATGTGAACTGGGGTAAAGGTAGCCATCTAGACCAATCAGCTACCAACGCATATTTGATCAATCCTCTTCGACTGCGAGTTTCCCTGAATGTAATAGCATCAATACCAACTTCAGACGATTAGCGAATTTTCGTAAAAAATGAAGCTATTGCGATGGCTCCAAAATGTTTGAAAATGTTCTTTATTGAAATCCGTTTTGAGGCATTCAGGCTCAAACGCATCAAGGCTTTTTCACAAACACACACACACACCCTTACGAGGTGAGTGATGGCAAACGTTTCTGTAATGGGTAATTGGAAGGGCCCGTTACTATCCCAATAATAAGTAATGGTAATTGTTAAAACCATCACTATTAAATGTGTTTGGAATAAGTAATTTCTTCAAACCATTCCCATTACAGGAACGGTAATGGCCATTGCAATGACTTTTAAGCTAAAGTAATTGGAAAAAGTATAGGTAATTACAATTACTTTTTTAACGATTCTGGTTGGGAGGAACTACAAAGGTGAAAATGGTCACGCCATAGACGACCCTACAGATGTCCTTATTCGACTCCATTATTTCAGAAAATGAGGCTTGTGTGAAGAGTGATTACATGGTTTAATTGGATAGGTTAATGGTGATTACAAAGCCGTAGTGTCGGTAGTTTACGCATCCATGCGTACAGTTTTTATAAAATTCGTTCCTCATTATTGATGCATTATCTACAGTTATAATTAAAAACAAGCCTCTCTGGTCTGGCTTATTCTATTTCCTTATTCTGTTTCCTAGGTCTGATTCTGGCAAAAGATCACCTCAAGGCTCTTGGCGTCAAGTCTCTTCTGCTCGATTTGAACTCTGAAAACGCGGAAGACTTCAATGTACTTCCAAAGAAGTATGGCAGTGAGGAATCTCTGAAAAAAGCACTTTCGACTTTAAGGGATTCAGGTCAGTCCTTATTCTAGTGTTTATACTAAGGAGCTATCAATATAATGAGCAATTGTCAGGATTTGTGAGATTTAAAATTGCAAGAGAAAAACAGGGTGAAATTAAGGAGGTCTCTTGAAATGATAAAAATTTAGATTTCAAAGAATATGTGAGAAATAAAATGAAGAAAGTCAAAAGCAATGGCCACAGTGGTAGTGCTGTAGTGCTCTAGTTGTGGAAGACGATCAGAGCCTGCTATAGACTGAGCCCCTTGAGAAGGTATCTTGATCAGGCCTCAGATGTGGGTATTTCTGTATACTTGACTATATCCTAGTACCGTAATGTAAAGCCTCACACCAACTGTTTTTGAGGATAAATCTACAGTCAACCAAGATACCTATGGGGCGCTCTTCTGCCTTCATTCTAAATTGCTGCTTGAGTAGAGTGCATCTTTTTGTTTTCGTTTGTAGTATTCAATTATAGTGTTATTTTAGTGTTATTCTACTATTGCTACTACTAGAATAAATTCAAATTACTAAAATGGTTGTTTTTCCAGGTATTCATACATTCCTGACAATAGATCCTAACTATGCTAGTATCAATCATCCTTGGTTTACTAAATCTGCCCTGAAGGAGGAGGGCTATGAGTCGTACTTTGTTTGGGCCAAATCCAAGGACGGTGGTCTACCTTCCAACTGGGTAAGTCATCCACTGCATCATTTGGTATATCACATTCCTATGAACAACATGTAAGGCTCTATATGAAACATAAGAGTTTGAAATCTGATGTTCAGATGCTCTTGTCTAGGCTTTCAAAGTAAAACATCCTTCAATTTTTAGGCAAAGTAAATTAAAAAAGTGATTGAGCAAATTAAGCTTCAGCTGCAATATGTGCACACATACCACACACACACACACACACACATGTATATATATACGTAATGTGTGTGTCTGTGCGGATGTGTGTGTGTGTGTATGAACAGGGTATTGTAGGAATTATGCAATTCTCAGTTAGCAAGTTGTTATTGAGAGAGAAAAATTGTTTAGACACTCTCCTATTGTTTATTAGGACGTTCCTCTGATGTTAGGTCTAACATGCAAGGCTTCTTATGTAAGAGGGACGACCTATGTGAATTGATCCAGGGAGGGGGGGGGGGGGGGTGAGACAGCCCTAGTATGAGAAAAAGAATAACCAAATACAAATTCGTTTCAGACCATTCCAAGACTGAATCCGTACAAAAAACCATAGGTGTGTGTGTATGTGACAAATGTTGTCATCGCTGCCCCAGGCTTTCTTCGTTCAATCCCAATTTTAGTCTAGTTGTGCAGCAAACCTAGGAAATTTTGGATTTCCCGACGAAAGGGAGATATTGCGGGGGGGGGGGGGGGGGGGGGGTAAAGCCGAAAAACCGTGTTTTCTCCAACAAATTTTGTCGACTGCCCATTCTACAAATTTCAACCGATTTATTCAAGTGCTAACTGAGCTTTAGTTCTCGACCGATTCTTTTTTATCCAGTTAAGAATTTTGTCTAGCTTTGGAACATATGACAGGAGTTTCACAGTTTTATTCATTTATTTTATTTCATTTTTTTAATCCCATTTTATTTTAGTACAGCCCTGAAGCATTATATTGACTGTTTTCAATGGAGTTTAGTCTTTATGTTTAAGCTCTCCTGGTTTAGTTTTTATGGTTTAGTCTTCAATGGAGTTAAGTTATCCTGGTAAAACTCACCATTTTTACTTAGTTCAAAACTACTTGCCTGTGCATGATGATAATAAACCTCTTATGATTTCTAGAGAACTTTTGGTGGTCAGCCAGCTTGGACATTTAATGGGCAACGTAACGAATACTATCTGCATCAAGACAACGACACCTTTGCTGATTTGAATTTCCATAATCCTAAGCTGATCGACTATTTCTCAGTAAGTTTATTAGCCTATTCTTATTGTTAATCTATTATTTTGTTAATTAAATAATTAATTGTTAATCTTGTTAATTTGTCACTCATTAACATTTCTTTACGTTTTATTTCTATATACAGGGTCTCCCTT